>CAAKHB010005899.1:7460-23379 GCA_901007665.1 Aeoliscus strigatus | reverse complement strand
TCATTGGTCTAGACAGTTAAACTAGCTATCATATGGCGTAGGAGGTTGTACACTTCTTAGATTTGAAGTGCTCAATTCACTAAAGTTTAGGGAGTTATTCACTGAGTCTGGTCCATTTTAGGTAGCACAAGTTTCTTGTGTTTTCCCTAAATTGATTGTCACGCAAAAACGGAAGGAGATATGGGCTTGAGAGTCCCACGGTTGAACTGGAAACAAAAACCTCTGCAAAAGTAGTGTATTTTAATTAAATTTGAATTTAGTGTATTTTATCTGGAGCCAAAACAGAGCCGATGGCACCAAGGTGTTTGGTTTTTTTTTGATATCTGAGGCTCCCACACTATGTCCACTCTAGCTTTCCCTCTGGAATGCCTTTCATTTCCTATGGGAAACTTTGACCTTTGACCATTCGCAGGCCGTAGGTCAAAGGTTGACAAAGCACACATCGTTTGAACCAGGGTGATACCCCGGTACCATGTCGGTCGAGTGAAATGAGCACTTTTAGTTTGTTCCCATTCATTGTCTATGGCAAAAATGGTACGTGAAACCGTAAATAGTTCGTAAACCGTTTTCGATTCCCGATCGAGCCAGTGGAAACGAGCCCTTTCACGCGGCGTTCGTCAGCGCACCAAACTTTTGGACTGGAAGAAGAAGGAGAAGAAAAGCGCAGGATAGTTCTCTCGGCAGAGTTGGCTCTTGGTGGCAGACCCACAAAAATTTCACAAACAAGAGTTTTTTTTTGTTTTCACAGCTTCACTGAAGGACTGCAGCATATCCCGAATAAAAAAAAAAAAAGTGAATGAGAGCAACCAGATGTTTGATTGAAGCTCTGATCTGCTGCCGTTCTCTCCTTCAGACTGGGATGTTCAGGTTGTCGAGTGAAGAATTCTTCATTCAACCTCTGGAAAAACCACGTGAGACCTCGTCACCACAGGCCCACGCCATCTACAAACGTGACGTGTCCCCCATCTCCTGGAGCCCAGTGGTACAACCCATGCCAGGGCAACAACCTCTCAATGGCTCCTGTGGCGTTAAAAGTAACCCCCCCCCCCTCACATATTCTTAATTTGCATTTCCTGTATATTGCGTAGCAAACTGATGTGACTCACTGAAGTACGTCCGGTCTGTGCATATGTATGTTGTGTTTTCATGTAAGTCAACAGGCTCTCCAGTCAGATAAGAGATGTAGGACTCATGGGAAGTTGTCGAGGATCGTCAGACTTAGTACTGTGGTGTGAGTCGTACATAAACAACAAAAACAGAAACACAGAGGAATCCTTTCCTTTGGCATCTCCATCGTTTCTTTATGGATTTTATTGATATTTGGTTTTATTATTTACATACATTATTTACTCAGTTGTTTAATCTATTTAAACACAAATATCAATCACAGACAGGCAGGTAAATAAGAAGTAATTTATCTTTAACCTGATGAACCCGAGCGTAAATTACAAAGAGGAACAAATAGTGTCCAAGCACCAAAGCACTAAACAAAAGAATGTAGTCAGGGTGCACGTTAAATTAAACGGCAGACCTCGGGCTCCATGAACCCCATGGGCCACATTTCTGTCTCTATCGCTGTGGAACTTTATGGAAAACACACAAACAACCCCTGAAACAAGACAACAAGACTGAGACAGTCCACAGTTTCCAGTACAGATCCATCAGAGCATCAGAAGAAAGAACCCAGAGACCAGAACAACACAAATGACTTCATCCAACTACCGTTGTAAAATGTCTCAGTGAGACTCTTTATCTTATGGTGATGATATTTTTGAACCGAGTCTGAAACTAGATGTCTGTCGCAGGTTCCCTTCAAAGTCTGGAAGACACGGACAGACAACGGGAGCGCTGGGAGCGACGGCAGCAGAGACGAAGGAGGAGAATCCGTCAGCGCTCCGTCAGCAAAGAGAAGTGGGTGGAAACGCTGGTGGTGGCTGACCCCAAAATGGTGGAGTACCATGGGAGCAGAGCAGTGGAGAGCTACATCCTGGCTGTCATGAACATAGTAAGTGTGACGCTATCCTGATTGTTGTTTTATCAGCCGCATCCATTCCACCACACATGAACACACGGGGCACAACAACAACAACAACAACAACAACAACAACAACAACAACAACAACAACAACGACAACAATGATGTAATTTATGATTGTTATTTTTAGTCGTAGGGTTTTGTTTAATAATGTTATGCTGATGTTGTGTTAATAATGCACCTCTCGTGAATTCAAGCCACGTGGACCTTCACAGAAAAATCTTCAGAGAGCGCAGATCTCCACCGAGGTTTTTAACACGTTCACGGTTTGATGTTCGTGTCACACCGAAATTCAACCATAACAGAGACAAACGGGACTAGAAGTGGGTGCAGTGACGCTGCACGTGCATCACTTTCATGTTTAATTCCAGGTGACACTGCCTTTTTTTGGTTCTATGATGCCGCTGTGCATTTCAGTCTTGTGCAGCCAAACAGTGGCGTCACTTTAATCCCCTGGTTTGTCAGCCTGCCAGTCTTTCACCCACACTGTTTTTGAATGAAAGGAGTCCTGTTCTCTAGCCCCTCTCTGTGTAATGCAGACCTGATATGCAAATGAGGGTCTCAGATCAAAAATGTCTCTGAACACACATTGGAGGAATGTGGGAACGGGGTGGTGGGCGGGTCAGGAGGCGGGGCTGCTGCTCTATGATTTGTACGTATTAAAACGCTATGCTGTCTTTTACTCGATTCATTTTCTTCGTGCATTCCTACTTACTATGTTGTAAAGACCAGCAGGCGTCATTTTAGACGCTGAATTCTAAAGTCCAGACCAAAGAAATGAGGCGCAGACACAGACGCAGCGGTCTGGTGTAGAAGTTGCAGAGGGTTTGTTCACGTGGCACGTGTCTGTGGCTGTGTGACGTATCCAACTACAAATATGCTAACAAACATGCTAATTTTTCGACAGAGGACAAGAAAGAAAAGGCACTGAGAAATCCTTCCGAAGCACAACATTAGCTTGAAATGCTATGCTAGCAATGTCACAGAACGTCATAGAAATGTACAGATGAGAAGAGGTGAGTTCTCCATTGTGGACCATTTCACCAAATGACACTTGACATAATTACGTTTATTTCCCCAACAAAAATCTCACTGCCCATTCGCAGTCATCGATTTGACCACTTCCTACTTGGAGGTTGAGTAAACTGACGTCTTGTCTGTTGCTGATTACCGCATGAAATGTTTTTTCATAGTGAGCCGTCAGAGGACAGAACATCAGCAGGAGGAATTCAGGGACAGCAAAGTCCACGGATTAACCACTTTAAGACACAATAATACACACAGGAAGTTTCCATTATTTCCCACATCCTCTTGTGCTTTGAACTTTCTGCAGCTGCAGAGGAATTGTACTGGTGAAAACAATCTTGCGAAGCATCAAGGGACACGTCCCCTGGACAACAATAACTTATGGCATCATTGTCCTCGCCGACCTGCTGCTGCAGTGTCTGCTCACTGTCTTCAAGTTGTTCACTTCAGAGGACCTTTGTGCGTTTTGTGTTCTGCTCCTGTGTGGGGCGAACAAAACAGGAGTCAACTGCCAAGTCAACAGCTCATTGCTGTAAATAGAATCGCTGACATTTCACTAGCTGCGACGCCATTTTTAGTCATCGTATACAGTGTTGGGGAGAAAGTCAATGTAACAGTGTCACGTAAGTTAGTTACAAAAAAAATCATACATTGTAATTAAATTACTTAAAATTAAACAAATAGAACATTATCTATTTGCTTGGGTCAGCACTTAATTTAAGGTGTGTATGACACACAAATATTCTAGAGTAAACCTTAAAAAATAAAATAATTGTTATTTCATATTTTAATATGATGAGATGTATGTTAAAGATATTCAATTCCAAAATTACAAAGGAATTTTCCCAACCCAAAACAACAGAGAAAAGAAAACAAAGCTGTGGGCTGGAGAAAAAAATGTGTCAGAGCCTGAGACATGACTGATGCTTGGCAAAAATGGCAGCGCCTGAAAATGCGGTCTGGAGACAAAGATCGATCTGAAGTACTATAACACGGCTGGAAACGAAACTAGCTCAGCCCTCCGCCAGCAGCGCTTTTCCACCCATGTTATGATCGACACCCACTATTATCATCCTGCATTCATTTTATCTTCTCGAATAAATTCATCGATCTTCAAAACGTGACTTTGTCACTAAGAGTCCAATCCTTATGAAAGACATCACTAGACACCTAGGGACACGGATCGTGACCTTGTTCTTCATTTTCTTTCAAGAGTAGAACAAAAGACTCCGTCTCCGACTCTGATGAATCTCCGTCCCTGGGTGGGCTCCGACCCCCGACCTTTGGGGTTTCAACAGATTCCTGGATCCAGAAGGTTCCAGAACACTACCAACATTTAATCATCTGGTCCTGGCCCATGAGCAGCAGTTACTGACTTGTTGTGTTATTTTACTAACAGTCTAACAAAAACACAAACCTCCTGTGGTAATAAATGCTGCTGAGAAGCTTAAAATAATTGACCCACTTCTGTGTGAATGTCTGATGACTTCAACAACGCCAAAAAAAAAAAAAAGTTTTGATGAAGTAGTTGCGTATGTTTTCAGCCTGAACACACACAAATGTGACAGGAATCACATTATACGTATTAAATGATTCCATCTCCGTGTCGAGTGTTGTCAGCCAACTCAAGTGTTTCTTGTAGAAATGGAAACACTTTACTTCTAATTGGACTGCTCGCTTGTGCAGCGACACCTGAACTTTTAACGTCATTATGGTTATGAAAGGAATTCCTGCTGGGAAACTGGAGTTTCAGAACATTGCATTTCCACCGACGGCTAAACTGGATTTGCTCCACAGGTCTGTGTGGGCATGAAAGCATCGGCTCATTACCGCTGATCAAAGTAGTTTGGACCAATCGAATGGGTCGATCTGACGAAGGCGGGCTCAGAGCCATGTACACATGGGCGTTGATTTCAGTGGGGACGGCGGGGACAGGTGCGGGACACGGTCACTGTGGATTAATTTTAGCACTGACCTGAGTCCTGAGTGATGTTCAGCTGTTTAAATTAACACAGATCAATGCCAAACTACAAATACAGTCTACTGAACATTCATTCAAGGACCAACAGAGGATCCAGGTCAATTCCATCGCCGTCCCTCCATCGATCTCTTCCTCCAACACAAACTCGGCCATCGACTCGTTTCTCTGATAATGTCAACTGATTGGGCGTAGGGCTATCCAGTACAGGTGTTGTGGTATTTTGATGGTATTTTTTACTTTTGGACAACATCTGTGTGTATATTTCTACTTTCATCATTGCCTTTATTTCATTAGTGCCTTTGTACTGTTTATAATGTGTAGTTTTACCTGTCACAATGTACATTCATATATATTCAGTTTATACCCTCACAATTTCACATATTTAGCTCCTACTTTTTTTTGCATCACTTTCACCTTTGTCATCCACTTTTTGTTTATTTGTTTTTAGATTTGTTATTACTGACTCTGGGACATGCACAATCATTCCAATGTTCATGTTTTAACTTGTACAAATGGCTATAATCTCTATTCCATTCTGTTCTATTACAGCTCTTGTTATTCAGGTCGCCGTAAGAAAGGTTTAGTAAATTAATTCTATAGATTCTATTTTACCCCCTCTCGACTTCAAAGGATCATTTGTAAGTGGAACAAAGGCAGGTACTTTCCTACATGTGCTATGGGAATGTAGTTTTTAACATAACTTTTAACCATTAGAAAGGTCGGGATGGTCACAGCAGCCCGTAATATCCTCAGGTTTTGGAAAAGTACTTTGACAGAAATACAGTCCAATGAACAGATGCTGGCGAGAGTTAATAATGACGGGGAGGAAGAGAGGGGGTCATGGGTGACAACATCAGAACATGAGTGGAGGAGATGGTAGAACTGTGACTAAATATTCACTACGTAAATCACATTCTAACTCGAGTGTGTGAGTTACTCGGTACTGACATGTGTATGTAGGTACCAGACACCAGGGACCCACTGTCACCCCATCCAACTGCATGCCGTTGTTATGTACAGTCCTTCCTTGGATGACTTTGGTACAAAAAAAGACATTCTGTGTCATTTCATCCCTGATCTATTCAGACCTCACAAAGTCTGTCGTCTTTGCTTCGTATCACATATTTATGTATTTATTTGCTCTTTTCTGCGCGATTGGCGCCGTTTTCTCCCTGAGCGAACAAGCCGCGATGTACCAGCAGATTGTCCTCGAGCAGCAGCCTTCTCAGATGGATCGATCATTGTGTTGGGTTTTCGGTGCTTTGACAGCTGAGGCCAGAGCTTTTGCTGACCTGGTTTCAAACAGAAGAGGTTTGGAGAGAGTGTGCGTCATCCATAACACACTCTGACCTCACATTTGTCACCCATTTGTCAGCTCAGATGATTGAATACTAATATCACAATTACTATCCTGATGTAAATATCCTTCTGGATTTGTTTTTTGTTTTTTTTAATTACGTGTGCATCTCCTCTTTTCATTGTATGTGTACTGTTCTATTTTTTCACAACTTTGCAGCTGTGACACTGTAAATTTCCTTACTCTGGTAGAATAAAGGATTAGTTTAGATTTATTGATTTCTCATCTTAACATAGTTTATTTTAGCTGTCTGTCATGTTTCCTGTGTTGAAAATGAGCACGCCACAAATGATCCCATTCAGTGATTCCGTTTATCTTAGCTAAACTTAGATTAATTTAGCTTAGCTTAACACATCTTAGCTATCTGTCATATTTATTGTCATCATTGACCCAGTTCATGCTAGCAGCCTATACAACTGATGGAGCAACACAAGAAGGAACCCACCCAACACACACACACACACACACACACACACACACACAAATACCAGCCTGCTTTGCTGCCAGTACTGTTGTTTTTGTTTGCATTTGACAACGTAGATCCCTGATAGAAAACGTGTCAAACTGTAGGAATGCTTGTCACTTGAAAGACTTTTTGTCATTCATGTTTGATAAGGACCAACAAAACGGAGTGACGCTGACATAAGATAGTCATTTTCACTTTTCAGGGTTTCGTGTTGAATGGAGCTGTGCACGAGTCCTTCTTGCTGCTGAAATGACAAAAGAGGAAACCACCACCATGTCAAACCTGAGGTTGTGTACTTGCCAGGGCAAGAAAAAAAAGGATGACAGATTCTAAGGAAAATACTTCAGAAAGGACATGTTTTATTCATTGCGTTGTTTCTTTGAGGACGTTTGCAGATGTTGCAAGTAGTTGCATTAGCATTCAGATGAAGAGAGAGAAAATTGAAGTTGACTTTTAAGTTCAAGGCTTTAAGGTTTTTATTGACCATTTGTGCATAAACCAGCAGTCCAGACACATTGGAACTCCTGTGCGGGGGCTCTGAGTCACAGTTTAAGTAATACACAAGACTTAGATATGTATGAGAAATATCAAATAGAAATATAAAATATAAAAACACTGTACACATCTGGGGGCAGAGAGCGACAGGCAGTGAGAGAGAGTATTTGGACTATTGCTCTTGCGTCATACAGTCCCTTAATTACATACATCCATTGAACCAACTGTATAAGAATGTACAAGCATGAGGATTCGCTTCGACCTCTCACCTGTGTCCTTCATTGGGTTCATTTGTGTGTTCCAGGTGGCAGGTCTCTTCCAAGATGCAAGTATTGGAAATGCAGTCAACATTGTCGTTGTGCGACTTATCTTACTGGAGCAGGACGAGGTAAATTCACATCTGCCGTGTTTCATGTTTCATGATAATTTAGCTTCACTTCATGTCTGAATGTCTTTCTCACGTATATATCTATATCAATGCCTTTGAATAAAGTATAAAATATGTTACGTTACACTTCAGTCACCATCATGTCTTCATTAATAACAAGGGTGTGGTGGGCCCCCGGGATGAAGGGTGAAAGTCACATAGAAAACATCCGTCGGGTTTTTTCAGTAACAGTAACTGCTGTTCCTGTTCGTGTGTTTCAGAAACACTGAGAGCCAGAGATGAATGATTCCTAGTTTGTGTTGTGAATCAGTTCAACTCTGGGCAAATGGGTGTAAACTTACAATAATGTCACGATTTTCATAAAATACTACTATTTTTCAACTTTTTTTGGATTCATTGTTACTGGTAAACTGAGGCAGAATTTTGCTGAAATTTCTAATTTTTCTCAGGAGCTTTCAGGCAGTGAATATAGTTTATTATATGTAAACATTTTCATAATGTACTTATTTCCACTTAAACAGAGAAAACCATGCTGTTATTATGCTGTCACAGTTCTGGCCCAACCGGAGATCAAACTGAGCTGAATGTGACCTGAGCCAATATGAGTTTGACCGCCTCGATCCATAGCCTCATTCAGAGGCACATAGCTCCATTGATTGACTGCCACTGGTGTTTGTTTGCAGACGGAGCAGTCTAACACCAAACTAATGACACTGTGAAGCCTGAATGTACATGTCATGTACATTTATGTCAAATATTTGTTCTCTTAATGGAATCGGCTCCTTTGATTTGTGTCCTCTGTTAATGATTTGAGCTAGACAGTAGTGGTGTGTGGACATGAGCCCTTTTTTCAAAACACAATCATGCTAATTTCTCACTCAGTATCAGTTTCAACTCGAGTGAGGGCAAGAATGTTTGTGTGTAAGAGTTATTTAAACTGAGTGCACGGAGGCAAGCCTCATTTATACCCCCGAAGACCTCTACAGAGAACAAAAACAGAATCTAAATCAATATATAAAAGCAAAATATACACTAAACATTTTTTTGGCTCCAGGAGTTTTTTAATTTGCATTTACAATCACTCAGCCCAAGCTGCTTCACAGTATGCAACAAATACAAACAGAATAACGCTAAAGGAAAAATGAAACACCAATAAAATGTTAGGAATGAGCAAATTACAATCACTGATTTGTTTTTTCAGCCAGGTTTTGACGTTGCTTCTGCATAAAAGCCAGATTAAAAAAACCCAGGTCATTTGTTTTCTATGAATAAATACTGAGAGAAGGTTGAAAACACATAAAGGTACATTTGTTCCCAACGTGAGGCACCTCGTAAGGAAAAGCAGTGGAGTCCAGAGGGATCTGGCTGGAACCGGTCCAGAGCACAGCACATATAATTACACTTAAAATGAGTCTCATACATACGCATTGTTGATGCACACCTACACACACACACACACACACACACACCTACACACACACACACACACACACACAGACATCTCCAGAGCACACCGCTTCTCATATAAAACGGTCATTAACGCACAAACTAAAGACACATTATGTTGTATCATATTATATTTTACACTGTTACCAGGGAGATTGTAGCCGTGGTGATGTGTGTATTCACTGGAGGCTCAGGCATGATGGATGGCCCAAGGCTACCTGTTAGGCAGGTGATACCGTCTGAATTAAAAATACTTCTGATTAAACCTAAGGTGAACAACATCCCCTAGACATTGAAATGTTAATGTTCCTCCGTTTTTATTGTTCAGCATTTTCCTCAAGTTCTACAGTACAGTTACACAAAGTGTTCAAACATAGATACTAAATTAAGAGCAATAGTCAGATGTGCAGTTGGAATACAATAGAGATTTGTGCAATTTTCTTTTTTATAATTAAAGAACATGGACACAATAGATGTGTGCTGGCAAGAGCAAGGAAATCAATAATCTTCTCATTTCTCCCCAGCAGCCGAAACAAATGAAAAACATCACTTCATTCTGTTCTTCAGGTCATGTGTATGACTATGACGTCTTATCCCCGTATGTAAGACAATAGATAGATAAAATGAATTCTGGCGTTACAGCATCAACAAAAACAATAAAACTAAAGGTTCTCCTCTGCATAGTTGCTGAGGAGGTACATATGTTTTGGTATTAAAGAATCCTTGGATGTATATTATCTTGTATGTATTGTTTTTATTTGTATTTAGTACTTAGTACAAAATTAAGAAATATAATGTAAATGAAAACAGCAGTTCAACAGCCATGAACTACTTTTCCTCTTCGATAAAATCCCCTTTGCATACGTTTTCCGTTGTCTGAAGCCGTCCCGCCGTGTTTCCATGCTGTTGTCTCCACTTCTCAACAACTAATCAGGAAGGTATGAATACATTTGGCCAACACAATGAGCGTCAAGCAGAGATGCGATGTACTGTGCCAATTCTTCGACACGTGTGTTGAGACATCAAGTCCGTATGTACATGGGCGAACGCGCATGATACAGGGCGCATAGTCCATGTCGCAAGTGTCACTGCTACTTAGATGCAGGCGCGGAAAAATACCGACAACCAGAAAAAACTGAAACGCGGCAGCGAGATTCAACGCGGAGCTCTGTAGATAGACACAGATATATAAACCACGGCCTTAAACCGAACACGATCACTATGTTCTGCAGCACATACACAGCACAGCATTGTTGTTGTTTTCCGAGACGTCGGGGAGAAGAGGTCAAAGGCCAGAGTAGTATGCCGATTCACCGTCCAGACACAAACCTCAAGGCGGCATATTCTGATTGTTTCAGAAAAAGTGCATTTTTCACGATGCATTTGGACGATGGGTCTAAACATTTTGCGTTTACACAACAAAGCGTCTCCATGTGGCCTAAGAAGCTTCCTGAATCGTCATCACACCATCGCTCAAGTCAAGCTGTACAGATGTTGTGATGCCGTTAACTTTACATCCCATAATTCATGTTCAGAGCTTCAGAGGAGTATTAGGGCCATGTAGGAGGAAATGTTTGGTCTCCTCCCAGTGGGACATGTCTGGAATACCTCCTAGGGAGGTGTCCAGGGGGCATCCGATACAGATACAGAAGAAATTGTTATTGAAATTGTTATATTTTTCCTCTAAATGGCCCTAATACTCTTCCGTACACGTCCTCCTGTCTGCACATTTGTCACATGTGTGGTGTATTTGCGACAAAGCTCTGGTTTGATCCCTGTGTGCCCGTCTCCTCCCTGTGGCGAACAGGACGACCTGAAGATTACGCATCACGCTGACAACAGCTTGAACAGCTTCTGCAAGTGGCAGAAACGACTCAACACAAAAGGCGACGATCACCCGCTGCACCACGATGTAGCAGTCCTGCTCACCAGGTAAAACAAACAAACATCAATGACGTCTCGCAGGACCGTTGGATGAGAGAAACTCCAGACGTTATTGATTTACTGGTTTGGAAAATATCAAATTATTGTTCTGTCTGACTTTGGGCTTTGACAAACACTTGTCTGCATGGAATTGACACTGAATTAATCTGGTTTATAAACTGATAGAACTGAAAGAACAAGTCAGAGAGGATCTCAAAAGGAAATTAACAGAGTCAGAAAAGAGGAAAATAATCCAACTTCAGCTCAAGGGGCCCCTGAGTTCAGAATCTAAGATGGCTGCACGTTGTGTCTGCCATAGACACATATAGAAGGCTAGATGCCTCAAGGAGGAGCCTACGACGTCGTTCACCGGCGGCCATCTTTCCACGGGGTTCTATTCGGATACGTTGTATGGTGGCTCTAACGAAATTACTCCGAACTTGCTGAAATCTCGACAGATTTACAAACGGTTTGGTTTATTACAGGCGTTATATAACTGGACAAATTGCAGATTTTTTTTTTCTTCGAAAAATCGACTTAGTTGTGTCACCGCTCAAGTTGTCAAGGCTGAAACCAAAATCAAAAATTGAAAACTCAGCAAGTTATGGTTATTTAAAAAGTACATGCGCAATGGACACAATGTTAGGAATGAGCCAGTACCCCGTGGCAAGATGGCCGCGGTGTGGCGACGTCGCTCTCCATTGGCCAGCAGCGCCGGTGAGTCATCTAGCCTTCTATATATGTCTATGGTGTCAGCAGTATTAGCAGTTTAGCTATTAGCTGCTCTTTTTGTGTCACTTATGTTGACGGGACGTCCACGGGACGTTTGCGTTCTTCCATCATGACATTTTTGGTCGGAAACAAATCTGTTCTTGCGCTAGTTGTTAGCTGATTAACAACCCATTGCGTGGTATTCCATGTACAACTGCACAAGTCATGGAAATTAATAAAAGTAAGTCACCAAAGACCTAAATGATACAAAAACAGACACAGTTTTTGCTGACAGACGATACTGAGCCACTGACGCCATCTTGGATTGTGAACTCGGGTGGCATGAGGTTTCAAACGCTGGTTCGTTTGAAACCTCATGCCACCTCATGCCACATTGTAAATGTTTTTCCTTAATATACTGTATATTTCCCTCAAGTTCAGTCCCTCCAATGACAAGATTCACAGTGTGACGACATAAATGAGTAGATTTCGCTGACACTGATATGGAAAGAGGCGGAAAGGATGGTGTGGATGTGGAGGACAGGGACTCTGGTGTGAAGAACTGAGAAACTGATTGTAATTGGAGGCAAAAATCCTGGAGATTGTGTTAAAAGCACGATTTCACTCCCTCCTAGCATCATCCTTTCATCAGCGGTCACTCCTCCACGTCTCTGTCTTGGCGTAGTCTCCTTCTTCTCCCTGTCTGGCTGCTCCGGTTCCAGCTCACTCACAACGTCTGTGAGGCTTCTCAGTCGTCCAGGTCTCAGTCATTTGCTGGCTTCAGTCGTAGACAAATGGATTCTGCTGGTTAGCCGTCAGGCCGAGAAGCTTCTTCCTATTTACTGTCAAAGCTCAGATGAAAAATGAATGGTTTAACTTTACGACCAGAACGGAAACTTTCCCAAAAATAACACCAGAAATGAAATGAAATGGAAATAAAAGTCTTTTCTGTAACATTCCATTAGAATTATCTGTAACATCTGTAACATCTGTAACGTTCCATTAGAATTAGTGCACACGTTTCTTCTGTTTTTGTCCGTCTGTCTGCTGTGTTTCTCATTAACTGAGCAGAGCGCTGCTGCATTTTTATTCAACCATTACTGACACTGAACATGTTGTGTGTTTAAATCACAGCACCTTTCCGCCGCCTCAAACCGTTCAAAGTAAATCGGACTTATTCAAACTACACACATGTGGATTTCCGTGTCAACGTTTCTGATGAGTCATGAGATGATCGGCCATGTTTGTCATCGCCTCTGTCCCCAGGAAGGACATCTGCGCTGCCATCAACACGCCCTGTGAGACGCTGGGTCTGTCCCATGTGGCAGGAATGTGTCAGGCACATCGCAGCTGCAGCATCAGCGAGGACACCGGCCTCCCCCTGGCCTTCACGGTCGCACACGAGCTTGGACACAAGTACGTTTCACACACACACACACACTCAATCAGACTAGTTATTTCAAGTGGATTTGGATGATTTTCCTCTCTGAGATTGATCAAATGCTGTTTTTATTCTTTTCTGTTCATCTGTTTCGCTCGTTTGCTCCGGTGTCCTTCGCTGGACGTCGATAGGATGACGATTGTGATGAAGGTCTTTTAGAGAAACATGTCGGTTGCAGCTTTACTAATGTCTCTCAGTTACAAACTATGTTGCGCCAAGCTCAGTTTATGTGCGTGCTGCTGCGTGATTTTCTGAGCCAGTTTGTCTTGAACTCGTTCATTAGTTCTTTATTTATATCGTTTAAACTGGGATTTTAAACAATTAAAAACACAGAGCCGAGGAAACACGCTGATCTGCTGACCGAAGAAACGAGAAGAAAAATAAAATCGATAAAAAGATACACTTGATTAAATAATAAAATGAACAAATTAAATAAAGGTAAAAGGGTGATTAAGTAATACGTAATATTAGAAGGTGAATAGGGATGAGGGATCGTAAACATTCAAATAAAATATAACATGAAATGAAACACCAGAGATGTAAGATATCAAGATATTATATAGATATGAAGATATTGAAATAGAAACAGCCTGGAAGACACTCCGTCACATTAGTGCGATAACAGTTTCCAAGAAAAGAACAAAAAATGTTCCCGTCATAGGAAATGACCACAACACAAAAACGGTGTTTTTTCACTCTGCCCCCATAAACTATATGGGGGCAAACAAAGTTGGAGGGACTTTGAGTGTGATAGTGGTGCTGCAGCTCTGAAGGTGATGAATTGTCAGCCTGTGTTCAGCAGCAGACCCCGCGCACCGTAGAAGAGGTCTTAATAGAAGCAACATGAGGGTTGATTAGAGTCCAGTTGCTCATTCCCTGGAAGTGAAATGATTCTGAATCAAGCTGTTTCCAGGATGACAAAGTCGATACAAAGAGATGTCTGTCAGTCTGCGTCATGACAAACGGAAGGACAGGACAGGTGTCTGTGCTGAATGCTGCGTGAATACAGCCGGCTGCAGCCGGAGGGCAGTTAATGGCCTCAGCCGTTGCGACAGTCTTCATCTTAAAAGCATTCATAACACTGGTTTCCTGCGAGGGAACTCTGCCGCCACTCAGCCAGGATTGACAGCTCCTGCTGTGAATGCCAAGCTGAGGAGAAATGAATTCCGACAGATGGCTGACACATTGACTGGCTCTTCAAAAGTTAATTGGTTCCGCTAGTTAAACACCGATTGGATGAGAAATATGACTTATTCTGCAAATGATAGATTGACAACATGTCACATCGGCAGATTTGTGCTCACGAATTCTACATGTTTTTTGTCCGACCAAGAACAAAAGTGTGTATGTAAAGAAGAATGAAATCCGTCACAATTGTTATCGTCCTTAAGCTTTCACAGCGACTTGACACGCTACAAACACGTCATCACAAGTTCCATTCTGACCTTCACAGAAATGAGCCTGAATGTTTTTTTTATGAAAATGGAATCACTTTTATTCAGTTCTGTTATTTCCTCTGCACAAGTTGTCGTTTGTGTTCCATCCATCAGCTGACACGAGCAGAATTTGGGTTTGTTTAGCTTTGGTACCGCTACTTGGTTTGAGTGTTCATGCTACAAAACGTCACAGTGAATTCATGTTTTGTGTTTGTGCCCTCTCACTTTAACCACCCTCTCTTTGGGATGTGCTTCTATGTCGCAGCTTTGGGATTCAGCATGATGGCAACGGTAATGACTGTGAACCTGTTGGGAAACGACCTTTCGTCATGTCTCCACAGCTCCTGTACGGCACCTCGCTGCCCAGGTGGTCCCGCTGCAGCCGCCAATACATCACCCGCTTCCTCGAGTGAGTGTTCTGAAGCCGGAATGTTGACTTTGGCTTTGTTTCCAGTGCATCTGTATGCAGGTTTCAGTGGGGTACTCTCAGTTTCATGACTGGGTTGACAGACTGAATTATTTATGACGTGTGTGTAACATCTGTTATTCTCTCCTAGCGGGGGCATGGGCTCTGTTCACACTGCACAACGGGGCACAAATCAGATTATTACCTCCGCCAAGGAGGTTCTGTGTTACCCGGCGTTTATTTGTCTGCCTGGTAGGAAAATATGTCAAAAAGTTCTGAACGGATTTTAATGAAATGTTCAGGAAATAATGGACCAGGACCAGATAATTAAATGTTGTTGGTGAAGGATTCTTCCTCACTGTCAGATAAGGGACGTTTTCAGCTGTGACCCTGTGAAGGTGGAACTCATTTGGTTTCAGGGGAGTTTACCTGCAGACACATCAGTGTGTTTGCATTCGTCACACACTGCGTCAGAAGCTTCTGTCGCTCATTTGTGCTGCATCTTTGCCCTGAACAGATGAGAATTGAATATCTGAAATATTTTCCTTCGAAGTCGCCCCAGTTTCTTTTTGGCTCCAAGCATCTGGAATTCATTCAGTGGGAGTTCAGCTGCTTGACAGCATTGTAGCTTCTTGACTTCACAGGGAAAAAAAGGAGCCAGAGGGAATATTTACACCCGCCTGTGTGTGTGTGTGTGTGTGTGTGTGTGTGTGTGTGTGTGTGTGTGTGTGTGTGTGTGTGCGTGAGATGGTTATTAGGTGGTAGGCAAGAAAAGCTGCGTTTCTGTCAGATTATTAAAGGGCATGTA
>CAAKHB010005893.1:49769-67421 GCA_901007665.1 Aeoliscus strigatus | reverse complement strand
TTGGTGGTGTTCTGGAACCATCTGGATCCAGAAATCTGTTGAGGGATTCTTCCTCATTGTCAGATAGGGACATTTTCAGCATCTGTGTCTGGAACTCCACAATAGCAGCAGTGGACTGTCTCTGTGGACCAGTGGTTGGCACATCTGGCTGTTAACCCAAAGGTTTGGGGGTTGAGCCTCACCAAGGATAGAGGCTTGTTGTTGTTGTTTGTTTGTTTTACTGTTGACATAAAAAAAAAAAATGAAGGACAAAAAGAATCACAATAAGGGGTGGGATATGAGGGCTTTTCTAGTTTCTAGATTATTCTGGGTGATATTCAACATGTTTAATGGCTAAATACTACACATTTTACTCACTCATTTCTTTAGTAATGCAGATGAGTTAGTTTGGTTCTCGGCATGAAAACATGAACAGCAGTCATCTGTTTTCCCCCAGAAAACTGTCCTGGCAATCCTGTTTTACATTTGTCTATAGCACCAACTGGTTTTTGAGGGCTGAATGTTACACTGGCCAAGTTGTTTATGCTTCCAGATGTGAATGAAGAGGAGAAGGAGATGCTGATGTTTTTTAAGAATCTTTAAGAAGTCTGCTCACTAAACGTAAAGTTGTTGCGCGACTCATAAAAGAATCAAAGAGTGCATCTTTGACAGTGAAGCAGCGGGGTTCTCACTCACACACACACACGCACGCACACACACACACACACACACACACACACACACACACACATTCAAGGACTCCCCTGATGATGCCCCAATTAAGCTCTACCACATGGAAGCCATTGAGTGTGAAATTGAAAACAGCGACACGTTAATGTATCAGCGCTTTATGATGGCACTTTTCCATCAGACCAGTCAGGTTCTCACAAAGGTGAACAGTTTGAAATTGGGTCTCGACAGACGTCAGAATGAATGGTGACTGATGTGACATGAAGTGAAAATGTGATGGCTGATTCTACGATCTATGACTGTAAGTCCTGTTGGGCAAAGCAGAACGTGACACAGGTAGCGGCGTCAGCCTGCAAATGCTCCACATGTTGCATTGCTTTTGCATATCAGTCAAACAAATGTCACAGTTTGGGACAAAAAAGGGGACAAGAAATGAATTCAGACACTGCAGCTGCGTGCACTGTGGTTCACGCTAACTGCAGTGCTCATACTGTCAGCTCTGTGATCCTCTGTAGCACCTCTGAACCATACAGACTACGTTCTCTCCGGCATGATGAAGTCACTTAGGCGTCAATCTGCTGCGGGTTCGGATTCGCCCGAAGGGACGACTGATAACGGTCCTGTTGTGTGCTGGGATCTACAACGTCACAGTGATACACATACCTGTCTTCTCTGTCCGTCTGTTCCCTGTAGGGATCGTGACTATTTCCTTATGTCTATTTAATGTCTCGTCCTTCCTGTCAACATGATGTCTGAAATGCTGCTCTGCAGGATGCAACCACTGCTGAATGTGACAGGGCCTGTGCGCTGGGTCTGCCTTCTTATCCCTCCATCCCCTGTCTCCTGGGGTTTATGCCTCCCCTTTCAGAGCTTGTCCTTTCATTACTCACACTGGCCATTTGAAGACAGGAAGACACAGAATACATAAAAAAAACTGTGTGTGTGTGTGTGTGTCACACATCCCCTGTCAGCATCGTATAACATCATAATCAGAAGTGTATCAGCCACCAGCAGGGAGCGAATCACATTAGGATAATTGGGAAACACTTCATGTTGGACAGCTTGTGCTGAATTGATTAAATAAATGTGATGTCACAGAGGAAAACCGCCCTCCCTAGAGCTGCAGGCACTGTGTGTGTGTGTGTGTAGAATCAAGATAAAGATTTGTTGGTTTGCCAGTGAACAGAACAAAGTAGAAACAGCGGAGAGTGTCCTGCACCCCCCCCCCACACACTGACACATAATCTGCACAGTTCATGTGAGCGACCACTGGGTGTCACTATTACCCATGTTAAATCTCAGACTTGACGTCATGCCAGGTTTACACTGATGACAGTTTCAAACATTGTTACACGGGATTACATTATGAAATTTTAGATGGAACTCTTCTTATTACCTTCTCTTAGTTTCATAAATGTGGTAAATGTGAAGAATACATACATATTTGTATATATACATATTCCCGTTTTCAAAGGTCACTTCAGCTCAACCATCGCAAGGACATATTGGCTTGGGTATGCAAATTAGCAGCAAGTAATCAAAGTTCAAGCTGAATTGTTTAAGAGTTCATTGAACTGGAATAAAAAGATGTGGAGGAAATTACTTCAGTTTGTCACGGCCGTGACAAATTAGGCAAGGACTGAATAAATGGATTAGAAGAATTGTGTGAACCTGGAGTATGTGTGTGTATGACAGAGAGGACGAGTTTGAGCCAGTGTTGTGCAGTTGTGTGCCCTGCTGTACGTGCAGTTCTGCAGGCAGTTTCCTATCTGCACTCAAAAATGTGCGTTTTTCGGGTCCGCATTTGGACGAAATACAAAGATACAGAACATTGCTTCCCTCTTATTCCTACTCCACTCTGTCGCTGTGGTAATGTGTCCCTGCAGGACGCAGGATCTGCTCCTCCTCAGCAAGCTGACACATAAGCAGCACAGCAACCGTGAGTGTTTACAATATTACCAACTCAATGAAAGCTCAGTGGACAGAATTATAAACGGATTCATCCTCAATCGTCAGAGCTAAATTTACGCACACGCCTCTGACAGACCAGGTGTGAATCTAAACAAGCCATGAAGGACTTTAAACTTGGAAATAACATTCTCCTTTAAGACATCCAGAGTATTTTATATGTATACTCACTGAAATTTGCCTTGATTTGAACCAAGCATTGAAAGAATAAATCTGGTATTTGCCAACCTGGGCTCTGTGTGAGATGATCATGAACAGACCCTTAGAGAGATAAACCCTTCATCTCATTTTACCAACAGTTTCCTTTATGTGAGGAGCACAAACGTGTTCACTGCCAGCACATCTCATCATTCATCGAAAAAACTTGGTTTCTGTGTCGTTTCCCTGAAAGCGGTAACTGCTGTGGTCGCAGCAGGTTGTGCAGTGCAGCTAACGAACAAGTGTAGTATGTTGTTTTTTAGTTTAATTTACCATAGAGATAACACAAACGTGTCTCACCACTAACATGTAACACCATCACAGTGTATCTGCGATCAATCTACAGAGAGCATGACTTCATACATGTACTTCTCCCATAGTTACTGTATGTAGTAGCCATTTTGCAGTTATCAGCTGTTTTGTACTCACTCATTATCAGTGCACTGATAATTTTTGTGCCCATTTTGACTTTCATATATGAAGAAATAGGGCCCCTGTTAAATATCCTTTGACATTGTAGTACTTCCAGAGACGAGTAATCGATTAGAAGAAGAAACGAGGACTTTCATCATTGTGATACTATTTAGATGTAGTCAGATCGAGGATGTGGCAGAAAAGTGCTGATAGACAGTTCTATCTGCAGTCTGTTGTCGCATTTGCTTTTCACACCTTCTGTTCAAACACACACACACACACACACACACACACACACACACACACACACAGCTGAGGACATGGTGGATGTAAGAAATGTCACTGGATGATTAATTATCACATGTACTGTGTAACAGAGGTTTAATCAAGATCCTTATGTACAACGTGGCTCAATATGAGTTTAACACGGATGTGCTCAATATTGATGCAGACAGGAAAATGCATTATGCAAATGTTAGTATGGGCTAAATGTAACACACCTGTAGACACTCCTGTTTCCTGTGTTGTCTGCAGCTTTACGAGGTCTTTGTTCCTCAGAAATACACACACGGGGAATCGTAGCAAAACCCCTTAACTCATTATTATCAAGGCAGACAAAACAAACCACTTCCCTGTATGTGCGGTTTCCCATTGCATTTGAACGGGGAGCAAATTAGGACGAGGTGACTGTTGCTGATGAGAGGTGTGTGTCTGGATGCCAGGTGCAGTGAAAAGCACGTTTTGCATATCAGAGAAGTGCTATTATAAGGTGAACTACGCTTACTCTGCATTAGTAGACATAATCACTGAATGAGGGACAATGAAATGAAGGGTTACACAACACCTACATGTGCACAGGCACTCACACAGGTGAACACAACCAGTAACAAACTCACACATTGGCGGTCCGTGCTGAGCAGGATCGATGGGAGTGAAAGCGACAGAAATGGATCCACATCTCCATACAACCTGTTCTCTCCTTGCGGCCCCATACATATTCAGAAAGGCCGACTGAAGCCATGCCACATCGTTAGCAAATGAAAAGTAGTTTAGCATGAGAATGAGCCCAGGGGTCACGGCAAGAGAGACACACAAAGACACAACAAATTCCATCCAGCCTGTAAATTGGTCAACCAGTACAAGGCAACACAGGACAGAAATTCACACCGAAATCGTACCATCATTTGTGCATGACCTTTTTTTTCTCCTGATCCAGTTTTGAGTAGAACATCTGTTTGCATAATACAGGCATTGTTATTAGACAGAGCCATCTGATATTAAAATCACAGAGGAGTTAGATTGTGGAGATCCAGGGGGAGATAAATCTGTATGTGCAGCAGTCATATTCTCTGATTACAATATATCTGATATATTTTACAAACTTTACAAACAAATTAGCTAGTTTTGGCTGCTGAAGTCCTGTTACAGGCAGAACATTCTAGTTTGCCTCCTACACAGCTGTCCCATTGTAGCGTTTTCATGTCTCACCTCATCCTCAGCAGCAAAAACAAAAAACAGAAAAAACAGCAGTTTGTGGTGTACAGGGAGCAAGTCTTCTTACTCAACAGGCAGAACCACTCTCCAGGGAAACACTGGGAGTCACCACTGGACCACATAGGACACGGACCACTCTCGTATAGACTTGGATTAAAAAAAAAGAAAACTGCTGAAAGAAACAATGAACAGACTTCTCCGTTTTGTCTAAAATGCTAATTCACTGTCATCTCCACGAGCAAATGGTCAGTGTCAGTAGAATACATTTAGTATCGTCTTGTTCAAGAATATTCAGGAAAGATTTATGCTGACAGACACCAGCTTTCCAAAAGACTTTTTTTCATATTTGTATTTCGTTTTTGTATTTGCAGCCCAATGTCACATTTATCTTACAAAACCACTTCTTGTTGTAGGTTCAGTCGCTTCATCATAGTACGTGTGTGTGTGTGTTAGTATATTCTACTGAGGGGTTAAAAGTAGAAATGAATTTTATTTCTGGGACTGATATATCTTCTTTCTTCTCATTCTCGTTTTTGTGCTTGTGATTTTTCACACACTGACCATGTGTGTGGTCACTGGCTCCAACACTGGAGACACTTGATGCCCAACACTGACCTGTCATGGATTTGGAAACTCACTGGTGTAAATATTAACTGGCTGACAGGACCAAGTTCAGTCCAGATGTTCAGTCCATGCAGTGCAGGCCAGAAGAACTCTGATCAGTAATCAACATCAACACCAGTCTGAACCAATTTACTTACACTTAGAGAACCTGGTTTGCTTCACTGCTCAGCCCCACTTCCTCTATCTCTCTGCTTTTTTGTCTTTCTTTGTCCTTGTCCTTGTCCTTGTCCTCTCGGTCACTTTTTGTACGTAATCTATTTTGGCCCAAGTTGTCCTCAGAGCAGAAAGTCATTAAGCGGTGGAGAGGCAACAGCGCAGTGATGGTTCAGCCTGAGAGAGCAGAGTCTCTGTGCCTGACCGCAGCTCCGTGGATTAGCTCATTACAGGTGGTACACTTACTGTCTCTGAGCAAAGGCCCACGGAGAATCCAGCAGACAGGTGATGCTCTCACTTGTACCATTTTATTTGCATTAAGTTTGATTCTTTTCTTTTCTACATTTCTCGCTTGGCTATCAGAAGCCTCCCGGAGGTGAATTTTACTTTACACACAGAGGCAAATTTGTTTTTCTTGAGCTTAATTTTCAACATAAGCACCCAAAGATTGGCATATCAAAATAAACAGTACACAGATGAAATATGAATACTCTTGCTCAGATTTTGTGTGTTACGCTGACTTTCTTGACTGTTCCTGTGCCTCTCTTTACACACTTTGATAGCCACCTACTAGAATTGAAGGTCTGTCCATTCAAGCAAATAATATCTTTTAGTACATTGTATTTAGCAAGGATTGTGCTCTTAGATGTTAGAAGGTTTTGGTGTAATTTTCCTTTACATCCCAATGAAATCATAACATACTGCACATGAATACATCCATAAAGGGTGAACGTTCGTTGAAGTGTTGTGGCAGAATCATGTAGCCCAAAGTGTGGGACCACTGTCCCTCAGGGTCGTGTGGACAGGTAAAGGCATGTACGACTGCAAAGTAGCTGGCATAAACAAGGGGTGCTAATCTGCTCTGGGGGGAGTGTTGATACTGATGGTGTGTATGTGCATGTGTGTGTGAGAGAGAGAGATGAGATGGCCAATGGAGACCCTAACAGAGCAGATTCCCATGACCCACATGGTCTAAAACAAGCTCTCTTCAACTTGTAAAGACACCAGCCTGCCAATGAGCGTGTGCATGCAAGCACACGCACACGCACACACACACACACACACACACACACTCAATGTGACCACACACATCCAATCTAATCTCAGGCTGCTTTGGCAAACACCATCCTCTCTGTCTCCAGAAGATTTCATCTGCCCCCAAGAGCATTCCCAGGCCTGCTCATCTGCTCCAGACCCCGCCCCCCCAAACAACCAATAATCCAGCCAAACACACACACACACACGTATATTTTCAGTATATATTCCATATGCACATATACTAAATAATAAATTATACATCAAATCCAAATACAAAATAAGTGTGTCCAAACTCATTCAGTGGCTTTAGAACATAAAGAAATAAAGTTAAACTTTTTTTCAATACCATACACACCTGGACAGACACATTTTTGACAGAGAAGCTCTGTCTTGTCTGAAATCTTCTGAGGTTATCATCTGAAATGTTGTGAATATTTATGAGCGGCGAGGAATGAGACACAGTCATGTCTAAAATATGAATTTCCTAATCAGAGCTAATAAATATTTGACTTGTGAAGTCTATAGTGCAGATTAATAGATATTCAGGGATAAATTCTTAATGTGAAGCAGGCGATACAGTACAGCTCCCCCATTAGGAGTCAAGTCATCTTTGTCACATGACGTCATTGCCTGACTGCATCATCTGAGATCCATCTCCTGTCGTTCACAAATCCTGGGTTTCAATCCGTGGATTCCAACGAGATGCATTCATCAAATTGATGGATATTCAGCTTTTGATGATTGTTGTTCTCTAGCACACAATACTCTCGAATGAATGCTGTTTTCTTTACACTCTCCCCTGCCCTTACCTCTCCGCCCACCAACTTCATCTGACCATCAGCCCTTGATGCTACACCATGACCAGAATTTTAACCATCTCCTGAGTTTAATCTGCTCAGCAGAGAAGTGGGAGGGGAGATAACACCAGATAATCAAGATGTCACATCACTGTCATTTTAAACTGTGACTAATTCAAGTGCCTCTTATCAATAATTTGATCACAAAAAGGATACAGGTTATTTCTACATATCATTGAGGGTCATGTCTCAGAGACAAATTATTGATTAGTAGTTCTGTTTAGTTGCCAAAATCTCGGACAGACAGAGCAAATGGCAGAGCCTATACAGCATTCATGTGAAAAGTTTGATCCGATCTGTAGCAGAATTCAGATCAGATCAGATTATAACTTCAAATGGACTGCTGAAGTATTACACAAAAATCAAATTAGCTTGCTGGATTAAATTGTAGGCAACTGGACTTGTAATTTCAGTTACCTATACGACTTAACCTAACCTCGCAAGATACCATGACCTGGATGGCTGAGAACCTTCACAGGTACCAATCAAATGACCATTCTAGAACTGAATGAATCAGTGACACTGAATCAGCATTGTCTGTTTTTTTTTTCCTTTTTTTCAGATTTGTAATGTAATTGCTTGGAAGTTCATGGGACCGAACTTGCAGGTCATATTTGTCACTCCAAACCAACAGGGGGCAGCATACCAGCAGAGAGCTGAAGTGTGTAGTCTGCTGCACACCAGAATATACTAATTTCTTTAGCCAGAGGGAGAAATTCTCTATTTACCTCCCACAGTCAAAACCTTTGGAGGTGACCGAAATAATTCAACTGCTGCGGCCAAAATGAGTTTCCTCCAGAGGGTGGCTGGTCCAGGCCACTGCTCCTGTGCCTCGACCATATGACTCATGTATCATCACAATGGCTACTGTGAAAAATGGAGTCCTGCTAAATCAAAAATGTGGGGAAAAAAGGTTTACGCATCAAAAAGAGGTGGAGATGGTATAGCTGTGATGAAATACCTCCACCAAGGAGAGGTTATGTCTTTGTTATCATGTCAGCAACGTACACAATAACTAATCAGATTCTAATGAAGATTTTATCAAAGAGATCTGTGGGCCAAGGAAGAACCCACTGAGTTTGGAGGAAACTTAAGAGATCCTGAATGATATCTAAAACCTGTGTCCATCCCCTTTCGAACATCTCCATCAGTTGTCACTAATTCTAAGTCATTTTACAGAAACAAAAACTTGGGGCAGATTGTGCCTCAACCAGTTAGGGTGAAAAAAGACTGCAGTTAAGACAGGTCAGTCAAAGTGTGTCTTTTCCACACACCGATCCCTAAACCAGTCTTGCAGCAATCTTTTTTTCAGTTTTATCATTTGCTGATCTATATTGTGATGAAACTGCTCATAAATAATGACATCTTCTTGCCAGCAGTGCACATATTGGTGCTCGTTCACTCATATACAACACACGACAACAATTCCAGTCATCACGACAGTTCTACAGCGCATCCAGCGGTGCACACTTGGGTTCCCTACTGTCTGGTTTTAAACATACAGTCATCCGCAAACAGGATGTCACGAGCCAAACAGGCCCAGATGCACCGGTTTGCTTGAAATGGTTCATTCTCCTGACAAATTGTGTGGGAGAAATCATGATATTATATCAATGTCCACAAGATGTTGTGGATATTGTGTGCACATGTGGAATTGGTATTAAACTGGACAAAAAAAACAGATCATTTCCTCCATTCAAATGGGATCCATCCAGCCCACACAGAGCAGCTGGCTGATATTCAGATTAAACCATAAAATTAGACAATGCTGATAGAATGTGCTTCAAATGTTGCCAGAAAAATGAGAAAGTTTGTGACCCAGTCATTTCATTGGTTTATGGTGCGTTTATCCAACGAGCTGCAGTGTTTCTGAAAAAAGCCAAAGAGGTTCTATATATAACTGTACCCAGGAGTCGGAGTAATCAGAGGGACGATGATTCCAGATGCTTTGCTGTAGAAATCGGAGCCGTACGATCAGCACACCCCTGGGCTGCATTTAGATATAGATAGGTGTGGAAATGAGATTCAAAAAATGTGGGCACCGAGCAGGAAAATGACAATTGCTTTGGTTGAAAACTAACAATTAAATGTTTGCGGCTGCTTAGTGTCCCTTTGACTGCATCCTCAATCCTATAATCTAAATCATTCCATCTTGTCTCTGACAATGATCCCCTGCCAGTTGAATTTAACATAACTATAGACAACTAAGCATCAGTCCAAGCAGAGGAGTAAGAAAAGGAAGGCAGTAAGGTAAGAAGTCACATTGTAGAGGTGGATTTGAATATGAGAAGCTGTGAACCCATTTAAAGGGGAGAAGAGGATGTGATAAAATTAGATAAATAAAGTGCTTCTGCAGAGTGACACAGTGGAATAAAGTGAGCCCTCAGTCATGGATCAAGGGTGAGCTGAAAGAGCTCCACTGTGCCAAACTTCGCTCAAGTTTCAAGTGCTGAATACTATTTTCAAAATGTTTGTGGGAAATTACAGAAGCATGATTGAGCTCTGATTGATTGATTGTATCGATACACACACACACACACACACTAGCCTTCTGTATCAAACGATCTGTTACGCTAATATGTTACAAATAAGGGACAAGACCTGTTCTATGTTTGGCAGTATAGTACCACAGCAGAGACGCTATGTGCAGGTAGAATCTCATTCATTGCGACCTCTGATGCAAATGAAAACGCTTCAAAAAAGTTGATGACTGAAAGGATCTGGTGAATGGAAAAAGCAAGAAAAAAAACCATTCACATCATTGTAACATCTCATCGAGACACAGACGTTTGTTTTGACATAGATAGGAAATGACATAAATAGAAAACACACGTTTCCATATTCTACAAACTGAGCCTCCCACCCTAGATGCATGAAATTTACTTCTTGGGTGCTTTCAAAAACGCATACTATACTAGCAGTGTGTACTGATTTGGCCCAAATTCCATATTTACTATGCAGTATGAAAAAGTTCCCAGATGATATGCTGATTTGGGAAAAATTTGCAGTACGCAATGGACGCTGTAATGACGTCATGACGGAAAATATCCCATTTAATTTCCATCCTTTAGACTGTTTAAATGCCACTTTTTTAAAATAACTCATGCGGGAAAGTAACACTTTAAATTCCGAATGTGTGCAATTTACCGCTGGCTGATAGAAATCCTTTGGTTAGATAAATGTTGGTATCATAGACGAAATCTAACAATTTGCTGTTACATTAGTTTTGTCTAAATGTAAAGTTTTACTGGACAGAGCAGCACTGACACTGGGGCTTCTACATGTACAAGCATTTTATTTAATGTAATATCCGTGCATATTAACAAAGGAGAACGGTAAACGAATGCACTGTGCATCTCTAGAAGAACATTGTTTGAATATTGTTCTCGTCTGTTGTACAGACGTCTTATTTGCAACAGCGTTGAGGAAGTTTCTGTTACTTTTACCATGTGGGAGCTTGAGTCTGCAGCAGAAGTTCAGGTTAGTGACAATTAGGAAAGTTAAACTCTGCAGTTCAAATTTTGCCAGATTCAAAGTGTTAGAAACTGTAGGAGGGTTACTCGAGTTCAGCTGTGTCGCTCAGCGCCCCCTCTCTCTCTCCTCTTCTCAGTCTCTTTCATCTGGCAACAAAGCCATCCAACAGTATGCAACACTTGGTTTTGTACCTCAAACACACATCACTTATTCCCTGAACATGTGCATAGGCACAAGGGCAAAAATACATACAGATGTGTGTGTGTGTGTGTGAGAGAGAGAGAGAGAGACAGACTTACACAGTTATTTACCCAAACTGATGTGAGTTGGGAGGTTCCGAAGTTGCCACATCTCTGACAGGATGACATGGTGAGTGGGGTTCAAACTGTCAGGACAGTGTCCAACACATGCTCATCCCTCAACATGAAACTGCTCATATGCCATTTGAGTGTATGCAGACGACATCTGTTGGTGGGCAGCAGAAATAAGAAGATTCCTGTTTGCAACAAACTACACTGTTTATCAAAACTATTCCTACTAATAGTGACATTATTTAATCAAGGATCAATGGTTGAAAACCAAATGATATTTATTGCTGTGCCAAACCCGAGGTGGTGAACATCAGAATCTGAAGGGTTTTATCATGGAGTTGACAACCTGCTGCAATCATGAGAGAAGCTAGGTTCCCAGTGTTCATGAGCTTAAATGAGAACATTTCACAGCAGACCGTGAATACACCGGATGAATAGACAAAGGGATGAGTACAGCATAAAGAAACACAATTTCATATTGAAGCCGTGACATTCCTGCCGTGTATTCACAGAGTGGAAAAGGAAAGGAACTCACACATAAAGGATTTTCCCTTTGAGAAGACAAAGTCAAGGCCAAACAACCTAATATATCATTCAATTTATGAAATGTCCATGTATCTATTTGTACTTCCATCTGTGAAATAATATGAAAATGACACAAGAAAAGCTGCAGATAAAAATATGAACTGTCTTTACTCGGCAGAAATGAGCAGTGTCAAGGCTCGTGAGCTTTATCTTCCTCTGGGTTGGAAGGTAAGCGCGCACGCACACACACAAACAGATCCCCGAAGCACAGCAAGACATGCTATCTCGATTCCACTTTCTGAAGATCAAACTCCTCACATCTCAAAGACGAGACAGTTCTGCTACCCTGCCCGGTGCTCGGCGAGGAGGAGAGAGGAGGTGGGAGTGAGGAACAGCAGCTGAGGCAGGAAGAAGGTGAAGGATAGATGGGAAGGAGAGGGAGGGGAAGATGTGGCGATGCTGTTCTGTCAGTGTTGAAGGCTACATGAAGACTGACTTCAACCAAAGAGTGCATATAGTTAGTGTCGTTGTTACAATAAAGTATAAGGCAGATACACTGGAGGTGAGTTTACTGGCTCTCTTATACTTTGGGATATTTTAAGGTTTATTAAAGCTGCAGACTTTGTGAGCTGCATCTTTGGCTCTGCACTGACAAATATTGATGCCACGTGTGTATTTTATCCCGACAGATCTTGAACAGCAGCTTGTCTGGTTTTCCCCCCAAGCTATTCAAAAACAGCACACACACGCACACACACACACACACACACACACACACGGTGGCCTGACAGCAGAATAAAGAGTATGTAACACCATCATCCCAAACATCCCCCTGAGGAAAAAACAGATACAAGTCTCCTACAACTGATTGGTTAGCAAGACTAGATTGATTGATTGATTGATTGAATGAGCATGTACACTGTTTAAAAAACTGCTGGAGTTTATTTGAGTTCGGAAGCAGACAGATGAGGAGAAGAGCAGACAAAGAAACAGCGGAGCAGCATCCTTGATGCCAGTAAGAAGATTAACAGCATGAGGTAACGCAGCACACCCAGATTACAATGCGTACAGGTGTTGTTCATTTCTCCTCAGCATATTGGCACTCATTCCTTCAACATCTGACAATGGCACTCCAGCATCGTTCAGCTTGTGCCCATTGAAAGCAGACGTCCACGAGGTTCTCACACCAAACTTTAGAGGTTGAACCTGACAGCTGGGTTTTCTTACCAAGTTTGTTCTGGGTTACCACTCCTTGGATTCCCTTTCACATACAAACAATTATTCTTTGACATCATCCGTACGTCATCGTGCATCGTTAGGATTCAAACACTTTTGTACTTGTTTATATAAATGCTGATATGAGTATCTGCCACTTTACTCAATATCATAATGTTTAATAATGAATGCTGCTCCACATACTCAACTAACAGAAACTCTAAGTCCTCATAGCAGATGCTGCCAGGGAGTTAATAAGACAAAAAAGGGATGATGTTTGGTTTTTGCATTTAACAGCATTACTTGAGGATTTAAGATGTTTTGCATGGATGTCTCAGAGAGAGATTCAGATGAGTCATGAGATTATTGCTGCCTGCTGCATCCTCACACTGCACATGGAAAGGAATGTTCCACTTTAATATGTACGTGCCTTTTTCATGTGGGGTTTTGAAATGCGTTGTCATGATCAAGACCGGAATGTAACAAATACACACTAAAGCATGTCTTCAGGAAATATCCACATTCTATTCATAGTTTTCCCGAGTTAACTCATCCATGTCTCATACTGCATATTCTCCTTCAAAGTCTGAACAGGAGGTACACAGGTGTGTGTGTGTGTGTGTGTGTGTGTGTGTGTGTGTGTGTGTGTGTGTGCCTGCAGCGTGCAATTACCTGTGCGCCTGTAACTGAGTGGTGGCAGTGTCACAGTGGTTTGGGGATATTAGCCCCAGCAGGAGCGCCTGACGTCTCGGGGCTGCCATAGGGCTGTCTAACAGTGCAGAAAATAAAGGTTGGGAAACTCATTAAGACTCATTTTGCAATGTGTTGCCACTGCGCAGGGGCGCGATATAGGTATAAAAGTTAAAAGTATAAAAGTTGGAAGGATTCTAAGGGCCCATGACTGGCAGGGGGCCCAAAAAATAAAACATTAATAACAAGAAGAAGAACAATCTATTCTCTTTATAATTAATATCTTATTCAAAATAAAGTAATGAAACAAACGTTTGTCTTCATGATTTGTACATCAGAGATCTTTTGTTTGGGCAAATCCATATCCAACAGCTGCCTCTGTCTCAGCGGGGATTGACAATGACTGCTGACAACGAGGAGACCGTATCGCTGTCTCTCTGTATGTCGTCATTAGAATGTTCAAACACTTGCTATATGAACTAAATTTCCATAGCTAAGCTGATGTATATAATGTACCGTGAGGCACGCAGTTCTCCTGCCTCATGGTAGGGGGCACTATTGAGCCCACAGATTCTTGACCCCTCAGTCAGAACGAGTGACAGCAGCTGCAATCAACAGTCAGCAGGTCAAGTGCAGCATCCATTTGTTTTTCTGCTCGTCTGGTCTGACTTTCAAATGGAGGATTACATATCTAAACGGGACTTTCAATTGAACGAGCAGGTAATTATTAAAGGAAGACCTTTATACAGACGAACTGCAGCAAGCACACCGACAAAACACTGCAAAAAGGGAAAGTTGCTAGGCAATAAATGTCTAGATGAACCGAAACATCTTCTAACAGAAATACCAGACACACCATATTGACAAGTGAAAAGGTAGCACGTTCCAAATTCACCTCCTAAGGCCTGTATGTAAGATGGCCTGTAAGTGGACATCAGATGTCAGCACCATGTTTTTTTTTTTTTAAGTGCTATACAAATTCAATGTATGATGACTATTAATATGATGAATTAATAATGTATCATTTAATTATTTAATATTTGTATTTATGTATTAAAACTAATTGATTAATTGATTGATTCAAACAGCAAGGAGGAATCAAAATGCACACCAAACTGAAGCTCAGGCCTCAGGAGGTTCACACTCACGTGGATCCTGTTGTGTGGGAGGCACCATCCCCTTCTGCTCTGTGTTGTTTTGGACTTAGTTTTCTTCTGTTTCTCCAGTGTGTCCTGTGTCCCTGTGTTTTATATGTTCCATGTTTCCAGTGCTGTCACTGTTATTCTTGTCACTGTGTTTGTGTGTGTTTAGTTTCCCTCGTCTGATCACCTGCCCAGTCCACATGTGTTTCACCTGTGCCCCCGTCCTCCCGCTCGCTCCCTGGTGTTTCAGCCAATCGGCAGCCTGCTTTCCCTGATGTGCCTCTTGTGTCTCGTCAGCTCATCATGTTGAATGTGGATTTAAGTCCTTTGTTTGTCGCATGTCTGGTTGGTTTGTGTGTGTTACCATGCGTGTGGTTCTCCTCGGGCCGGTTTCAGAATGCAGGATTACTGAAAATGTTCAGGGTAAGATCTGGGAAACTCTGTATTTTCTGTTCCAGAAAACAAGCATGGTAGCTCGACACCGCTCATCAGCCGAAACTTTTCTTCCCCCCCAAGTTGAGAATAAAATGACAAACATTCGGACAAAAAGTACACGTTTCTTTAAATGAATGACAAAATGGGAATTCATACATAGTTTTACAGTTTTTAATGAGGAAATTTCCTTTTCTATACCTTACTTCTGTTGACTTGTGGTGCAGTGATTAGCAAGGGTTTGCTACCCAATGTCGGTGTAGTATTTTTCTCTCGTATGTCTTACAATGCATTCATATCACTTTCAAATAACGAATGGAATCAATTGTCATAATTTGGTTTTATTTATCTGTATTTTTATCCTGACGATAGACATGCTTTAATATGTTTACTTGTGCAATCTTTATTTTGACACACGCAGACACAACTTCACATTAACAATTTACACACTGCGCTGTTTCACAATTGATGTTTTTCTAAATAAACTATCAAACTTATGTCTTACTTCATTAAAATCCCAAGTTCAACAGCAGTGAAATAAGCCACGATGACTTCTGTTGCCCTTTCTTCCATTCTACTGATAATGGATTTTTATACTCACTGTGAACGCGCTTCTTGTCGGCTGAACCTAATCAGAGGTTATTGAAGTAATTCTGATCACCTGTTCTGGAACTGAAAATTCCGACATTCCAAGCTCAGGCTCAGTCAAAAGAATCATGATTGGGCTCTGGATTTTCTCAGCCTGCGTTCTGGAACAAGCCCCTGGTCTGTTTCCTCGCCTGTGTTCCTCCTTGTGTTCCACTGCTTTTGGAATTATGTTTTGAATTTGTTCACACTTCAAACTTTCATTCCGTGAATGTGTGAGTGATCTGCGATGCAATTTGTGTGTTAAACATAGTTTCACGGTGGCCAGGTGGGACGCATGCGCATTCCCACCTCGGACATGGTTCTACACTACAGCGACAACAGGTTTCATTCATCACACTTTTGCAAATCTGTGTAGGCTTATACATAAAAGCCTACTCTACTAACAACCAACTGGATAAATCCCCGGTTTTATGATTGCTGTGAAAAACTCAGATCTGATCATAAACACGTGTGTAGATCTGAACACCAATCAATTGTAAACTGTATAGCACGCCCCTGGTAATCAGCAATTAGCATAAATCTGCGCCCAAACCAATGAACACCGAGGAGGTGTACATACATCCAGATGCCTGGTGGGAGGTGAGAGAATTTTGTGCATGTTGTCTTTGTGGTGCAAAGAGCCATGTCTGAGGTGAAGGTAAATGGTTTGATCTGAAACTGGAGGCAAAGAAAAGGCACACTGAAATACATCAGGCACAAGAGTAGGAGGTTCACAGCAACTTTCAACTGCAGACCAATGAATCGCTGGCATAACTGGGGAGACCTCTCTGTCAGGAATTATTCCGGACAATTCCATCAGACAGCTCCATCCTCCACATGCATTATTGCGCTACGCTATTACGCAGGAATACGCCATGCGTCCCACCAGGTCACTGTGCCACCACGTTTGACATCACGCGCATTGGTCATTCTCTGAATAAAAGTTTTTCCACTTCATGGCCGTAAATTCATCAACAGATGGAGCCTTGATGTGTGTTAGTTGTAACACCGTTAAGCACTGCAGGGAGGATGCTGTTTGTAGTTAGTTTACAAATGCTGGACCTGTCACCAATCTCCTGTTGGAACGTCGCTGTGGCTAAAAAAGCAAGCACAGATTGTACGACATGCTTCGTTCCAGATATCATTGTGGGGATCTTGAAATTCTGAGTATGTATGCAAAGCATTTCTGTGAGCCAGTTTGCTCCAAATATCACCTCCTCTTGTGACATATTAACCTTTTCCAACCCACAGTTTTTAATGAGGGTGAATTGCAGTTTGCTTCAGCATGTTTTGTAACTGTGAAATCCACATTATCTGTACGGATTGCCTCCCCCTGGTTCCCCAACACTCAACACACACTTTTGCACCCCATAGACCAATGACACACTCTCAAATGAATAGATAAATAAATAAATAAATCACAGATGGTCTCGATGAGTGAACACAAATGTGTGATTGCATGTGTTTGTGTTTAAATGCCAAAGCTGTAATAATTCTGTTCTGTGTGTGAATATGGTTGTGCACATGCATCTGAATGAAAATATTTCTACATTTATAACTTTGTTGGGCCCAAGATCCTCAGATGAACGATTGCACTTGTTCAGTTTAGCACAGTCTATCAAAAAGAATAAAGCAACATGACAGTCCAGGGATTTACAGAAGTTACCCTGTGTCAAAAACACTCACCTCCCTGTGTTGTTAAGCAAATGCACCGGGTCTTGAAATGAACGTTTAGTGCACTCTGGGGGGTATCTCTGAGGACCTATCAAGTTCAGCTCTCAAAACTCCACTATCGCCTGTGGAAATTGTTTCAAGAGCAAG
>CAAKHB010005893.1:37297-49252 GCA_901007665.1 Aeoliscus strigatus | reverse complement strand
GGCACTCGATCGGGGCAAAACAGTTGGATTCTCTTTGAATTGGAGCGCGCGTGTGTGTGTGTGTGTGTGTGTGTGTGTGTGTGTGTGTGTGTGTGTGTGTGTTACAGGCATTCCTCAGGTTCTGGGGACATAAACCAACACATGCAGTTATTGTGGGGATCTGACTCCCCATTGAGGAGTGAAATATACACTGTTAAAGCTTGGTTTGATTGTTGGCGTTATATCAGGATGAAGAAACACATGATGTTCACATGAATTTGTCGAGAAGAGAGAACAGATTCCTGGGGTGGGGCCCCAGTATGAAGGTCAGGAACCATGGACAGATGTGTAGTGTAACTTATGTCCTTGTCATCACACAAAGTCGAGAAGTATGTTGTGGATTTTCTTGGCTGGTACGACATCTCCTTCTACCTGCTCCTGAACGTTGACCAAAGGCTGGACAGAATGCTCACATGCAAATAAACATGGAGACACGAGGAAGAGCGAGGCTGCTGTCACATACTGCCTTATCCCAGGTTCTATAAATGATTGACAGCTCACTCTCCTCTAACCTTCAGGAATGACTACACAATTTTTATTTATCTATCTGTCTTTTTTTGGTTTTCTTCGAAGCACAAGTCTGCCACATAAGACAGAGCACTTTGGTAGATATGACTGACAGCTTGTTAGATAGATAGATAGATAGACACTTTATTCATCTCCAAGAGAAATACAACAGGAGAAATTCCACCTCCCTCATGACCTATGAACCGAAGAGACCGACATGAGACCGAGACCAACGGTCTCAGTCACCAGTGCTGCTGCAAGACACTGTAGGAATTTATGCCACAGTGATTGTTCAATCTGAGATGGTGGCATAAGGCTTACAGATATCCAGCCAAATGAAATGAAATGTGAAGTGATGGCATACATGTGCATACACCTAGGTAGGCTACTATTTTGGCACCACATCTGTGGGCACAGATAGAAAGTGCTAGATTTAGGCTTTGTGTGAAGTTTGTGAGAACATGTGTGGTTTTAATGTGTATTTGAGGATCATCCACAACACTATGGGACACTTTTAGTCCCTGAAGTGCACAATGTGTTGTGACAGGAGCCGCAAAAGCGCTGCCATTACCGAGCTCTCACCTGGCCGGCTCTTCAAAGCACCGGGCTCAGAGCAACCATCCTGGAGGTGGAACTGGCAATGGCAAAAATAGCAGCTCGATGTCCGGGGACACGTAGCCAGCACCCGCTAGAACATCAACTTTAAAGAAATGTAGAGGGGGTGTGATCGGTCTGTCTTAACTTAGTTTTCTAGGCCATGTTGTGAATTGCAACGTAAAAAAAATTTTGGGTGCAAAAAGGGAAAGGAACAAACACCTCAGATGGTGATCATTAACCAAATGGGAAATTAATGGAAGGCAGTTAAAGGATTTCTGTGCTTTTCAAGCTTACATGCGCGAACAGATGATGAGGGAATCTGATGCCAGATAATACTGATTAAGAGATAACGAGCTAAAAATACATGTGGACGATCAAAGGACAACATGATGCACAAGTAAATCGAGACACGATTCATGTCAATTTTTGACAAAAGTGCCCCGATTTCGGACGACTCCTGGAATTCAGGGATTGCTCTCCTCCTTAATGAGACTATTTTTTATCAGATCACAAAATTAAATATTTAAAGATGTGGTAATGAAGTGGTCTTAACTGCTCTGTCAGAGAGTCTTCACAGTAAAGACTTGCTCACACACACGCACGCACACACACACACACACACCAGCAGATGATTTAAAGGAGTGACACTGCCCCCTATTCATCATCTGGCACCTCTGTGACTGGTCGCTGCCAAATCCCACTGAGTTTCATCAGCGCTGACAGTGGACACATCTCTACCCCGTCTCTGAATAGCTCGCACTCTCTCAGCCTGACATCCAGCTCTTATTGTCGCAGATGACTGTCATTATCCTAATTTTCACAGAGCGCGTCAGCAGAAACATCCTCTGTTGGAGAATACGCACCATCATCAACCCAGCGAGCATATGTACGATCAGTAACTATCCAGTGAATTGCAGGAAGTAGTACTTTGTCAAACTTCTCTCGTCAGAGGAAAAGTTCTGCCGCGAACAGGTGAGACATTCTGTGTCAAGAGACAATTCAAAGTGACAACCGGTGTTAGAGACAGGCGGCGCTTATGGTTCAGGTGAATCTCCCGTAGGAGAATTTCCCCAGTAAACACAATTGTGTGTGTATGTGCACGTGCATGTGTGTCATAAGTCAGGGACTTTGCTTTGTGTTGAATTGATTCAGGTTCTCCTTCATCTCACCCATGCTCTCTTATTGTCAGAATGCTGCTGCAGACCGCCTCATATCATTAATCAATTATTCACCAGGAGCCTGTTAATGTTTCATGAGTGAGGCTGCTGCGGTCAATTACTAATGAATTGTGGTCGTGGGGAGAAAGCTCAGAGAGGCCAAAACAGATACTGTACACAGTATTTTTTTGTGTGATCAAAAGTATGCCCTTGTACATACATGACACATCTGAGTGCAACTGCGCGCGCAGGTGGAAGGTGTTTGTTCATTCGTCATCTTCAGAGAATTGGAAAAGGTAAACGCTGGCTATTTCGCCTCCAATCACAAGGCTAGAAGAATCACAAAAGTGTTAAAAGAAAGACTGATGAGTGGAGTAAAAAACTCACAAGAGACGTTGTTTGACTAAATTATTAGTTTATTAAACATAAATTAAACATATTTTCAGTCAGTATTTTTTATTATTGATTTATATTATATAAATTCCTTGTTAGTTTTGTGTATTCTAGTGTGGCTTTGTTTAGATTCATGTTATATCTCCATGCAGACTGGACAGTTGATATCAAGTGGAATGTGTAAGTAAGTATTACTTACATACTTCATTTTCCAGTAATCCAACTTATTCTCTGTGTTATTCTATGATTCCCTGATTAAGTGGCTGATGAAAAATATTTTTAAAGTATATGAATACATGGAGGCGAGGTGGTTAGGACTGTCACCTCATAGCAAGAAGGTCAGAAAGAAGGTCTCAGGTTGGATTCCTGGTCTGGGCTCTATGTGGAGGTTGAACCCGGGTACTCTCTGGGTTCTCCGGCTCCCTCCCAACTTCAAAAGTATGCTGAGGTTAATTGGTCTGAACTCTAAATTGTCCGTAGGTGTGAGTGTGTGTGAATGGTTGTCTGTCTTTCATGTGGCCCTGCGATGAGCTGGCGACTCGTCCAGTTGTGTACCCCGCCGTCAGCCCGATGACAGCTAGGATAACCGGACGAAGAAGATGAATGAATGAAGATGAATGAGTGAATGTGTGAGTTTGAGTCCCTCTCAGACAGCAGGTGTGTCACCAACGCCATATTCAACAAACTTTAGTTTGTGTGTGTGTGTGTAGCAGACCAACATGAGAAAGGTCAGTGCACATTCTGCAGTGTGTGTGACTGGCGGTGATGGCCATGCCTCTGTAACCAGGATAATGAGAGACCAACCCCCTGTTATGAGCCATAAACAGCCCAAAACAGCATTAGCAACCACACACACACACACACACACACACACACACATCTAGGACATATTGGAACAGACATTTGCTGAGAACCCTGATGATGTCTACTGTTAAAAATGAACCATGGTAACATGTTGACACAGGGAGAGAGAAGAGAGGGATGTCAAACAAACATTTAGACTATATTGTTAGCGAAGTTGTGTCTGCAAATCTTTTAAACAGACGTATGCGCCTCCTGCCCATCCTCGTGATGTGTTACAGGAAGCTGACTTTGTGCAGTCGAGGGATTTTCTGCATTGTGACTTGCTTCTCAGAAAAGGCCTTTGTGTGATTCTGAGACTTAACAAACAGATCTAAAGCTGTTCCTCTCAAACTTAGAAGTCATGCTACTTTATGTGTCATGTTTCTTTTTCTTTTTGTCCTCACTGTGTCTCTAACACATAAACCCATAACACACCTTTACTTGTATTATACCACATGTCACTAAGATGATATCATTGTAAATATTGCAAAAGGACAAGCTGGATAACAGGTCATAGGTCACTGGGTGGGCGGGACGCTGTGTGTGACGCTGGTTTTTCGAATGTTTTTATTCCTCTCCCTCTTTCCTTCCTTCATCCCTCTTTTCTTCACCATGTTTCGAATCAGGCAGGAAATAAATGCAAACTGTGGCATACTTGACTTCTCATCAGGGTGTTGTGGAGCAAAACACAATATCACTGTTCTTTGATAATGTTTCACTGGACACCCGTTTGTCCTTCATATTCAGACCCGGTGCTGGAACCTCATCAGCCATGACAAAATTGTGGAAGTTTGTGTGAATTTCATACATTTCCCTCACATTCTGTCCTCAGCATTCAAAAAGTCTGACTTTGATAAAGTAGATTTGCCAAACCTGGCTGGAAGGAAGTCAACAGAGGACGCATCAGGCAACTCATCTCCTCTCATTTTTTTTATTTCAAAGAATAAATCTCAGAGAGGGTTGCAAACCTTGGATACAAAGGGAGACAAAAGTTATTGTCAAAGTGTTTTGGCATTTCAGCAATTAACAGTTAATGAATCTTAGCCAAGATAAGAGTAACTGTATGTGCTATTAATAGACCATGCTTCATATTGCGGGTCAAGTAGACACATTATCATTCAAAGTCCACTTGTCCACTTGGACACATCTCAAGTGACCACACGGACCAAAGTAAATCGAAGCTTGTGGTTGTAACTGGCCCTGTTGTCTGACCGACACTGGGCACACTTCGAAGCACACTCACTCCTGTGTGTGAAGCCCCATCCATCACCAGGCCAGGACAGGACACAGGACCATGGGAAATGAAGCATGGCTAATTCTATTAGTGCGGGGGCACAAACAATCTGTGGGGAATCAGAGAAAGAAACATAATCCCAGTGGACCCACTTCCTGCTGCATGAGCTGAGGCAGTTCACCATGAGGAGGCAGAACCTTGAATTCCTGCACGCTGGACGTCCAAAACACAGTGTGGCCGCCTGCTGCACGAGTGTCCAGGCTTTCTTTCTTTCTTTCTGTCTTTCGTTTTTTTGGCTGGATGTGTGTCTGTCTGTGGGGAAACACTGGGCACAAAGCTCTCTCGCTGAGGGACCCTTATGGGACAAAGCTGGCTTTCTGGGCTTTCTGCATATATGCATGCCACACGGACAATGAGCCCCTTATTTGAGCGGCCAGCATCTCTGAGCTGGGATGGCAGGGATGAGGGATGAAGTCAGGGAAAGCTGTGACTGACACTGAGTACCAGTGTGTGTGTGTGTGTGTGTGTGTGTGTGTGTGTGTGCACACTTCCCACCTCATGCTTCTGCTATGTGTCACAGAGGTGTGAAGTAGATGCTCTTAGCTTTCCTTCCTTCAGCTGAATAACCAATCTCTATTGTCACAGTTTCTTTGACCATATTTTGGCACAATGAGCCTTCATAGAAAACACAGTGTGACATCATCAAACATGCGCATACAAAACAGCCAAGTCAACATGCTGCAGCCTGGAGCAGATATAAAAAATCTACTCAAAGCAAAACCTCAGACAGTGTCTCTCTCTGCACTTGACTAACTTTACAATCCAGAAACCAGGCCTCCTCTGCACTGTGTGTCTGTGTGTGTGTGTGTGTGTGTGTGTGTGTGTATGTGTGTGTGTGTTGAGCCGAGTGAGGACGCTCAGTGACTCAATCATGCATGAAGAGGATTTTCTGTTCAATCGGAGCTGCACACTTGCATACTTGCATGCTAATGACTCCATGTGCATAATCATACAAACAAATCCAGATTCACATGCCTGTGCACACTCACGTACACCCCCACACACACACATACACACACACACACACCGCTGAATACTGCCATTCGCACGAGGGAAAAACAGAAATTTGTAGAAAATAGACTGTTTTCATGTGTGCTTGGCAGCCACTTGTGATGCCCTGTGATGTATGAGGAGCTTGAGATTTTGACTTCTTGTCACTTTTGTGGAGGTGTTAGGGTTTGGATGTGCTGTTTTCCACATCTTTCCGCTCGACTATGCAAGCGATGGTGGGTTTGTCAAACATTTTTGCAGGAGGATGGAGCATGGACGGCATGTTTAATGCTGTTCTCACACTTATGTCTTTGCCACTCACATCATGCACAATAATGACGATAATGTGTTGAAACACTGGTGGAACCCACACACACTAAAAAGACGTGACGTGAAATCTGCTGCATCTCCGAGTATTTTTCAGATTGCAACAACAGATGGATGTAGATTAATTCTCCACCTCACCCAAACACACGTCTAACATTTATATGAGAGCATCTCTCTCTCTCATGTGCTGGGGGTGGGGGTGTGAATGGCAAAGTTTTCTTTTTATCCAATTAAAATGTCTCCTTGCCAGATCGATTGTTGTTGCTAGGAGACTGAAGCATCCTTTGGCAAGGGGCTACAGCTCTCCACGTCTGTTGTTTCCATCTCTCTCTCTCTCTCTCTCTCTCTCTCTCTCTCTCTCTCTCTCTCTCTCTCTCTCTCTCTCTCTCTCTCTCGCTCACACGCACAAACGTTCACACACGCGCGACCACGGTGCTGGCGCGCAGAGCTGTGGCGCCCATCCACTCCCTCAGTGCGAGTCCTCCGAGGGATCGGGAGTAGACTCAGTCAAACTTCCAGCAGCTTCAAATTTGTGCGCAACCTTGCTGAAGGATCCAGGACGTGGAGGTAGGTCAAATCCAGCACACTCCTCACTGCTTCTAGCCGTTCTGAGATAAAGAGTGAGATGTTGAGTCCGGTGAAATTGTCAAAAAAAAAAAAATCTGACTGTACGCACCAATTTGCTTTGAACTTTGCGCAGGATTACGGCGTCCAGCATCCCGCACAAACGTGGTTTCTGTTGCTTTCTGCTCTCTCAGACGTTCCTGCTGATGGCGGGTGGAGATGAATGATAATAGTGATAACAATAAGAAACTCCTGCCTGCTGATCCCTGCAGCAGAGGCTGCACAAGGTGAAGGGTTTTCTGCAGTCTCGTATTCGGCGCTGCGTGGAGAACTTGTTTGGGCTTTGGACGTTACGCACCGATGTCGCTTTGGCGTAGTTCCCTCCTGAAAATAGCTGGGAGGGGAGAAGGAATTTGGAAACAGGTGGCGCTAATCTGGATGCGGTGTGTGTTAACTCGAGCAGTTTGATTCCAAACACACACTGCGCACACACCTACAGGCAGCCTGATAGAACACATGAACATGTGGACTCCGGATGATGCACCTGTGTGTGTGTGTGTGTGTGTGTGTGTCCCCTCTGACAGTCCAATTTGAGAAACTGCTGAAGTTCTACGTCCTGCAAGAAGGTGGCGTCCTCAGCAGTGAGTCTGTAAAAAGACTTTTATTTAAAAATAAAGGTCATTAAAAAAATGTACATCACAATCACTCATTTATATTTAACTTGAATATTTGCACTTGTTTTAACCACAATTGAATAACATAATATGGGTAGAATTTACTGGCCAGACGTCAGTTCTTTAAATAAAAAAGGAAAACTGAAATGGCCATAAAAATGTGTTTGGATCAAGTGAAATGGTTGAAATAACAATATGTTATAAGATTTTACAATTGTATTATGTAAATGATCACAGTTTACCATATGGTGTGATAATTACCTTTATAATGGCACTGAAACAGGAATATCAACATCAGAAGACAAGTATGAACAATCTGAATTTGAAATGTCCTTGTGCACTCTCAGAGGATGAAACATCCACCAGAGGAGGGAGAGAGGTGGAGCTGCTTTCGCTGAATAAGTAACAGATTTATACAAATTATATTGGCATTGATAATTATTGTGAGCATGATTGACTGATCCATACTTGTGAATGAATTTGTTTCACTTGAACAAGTGAAACAAATTCAACACATTTTACCTGTGTTTATGAATGATGATCATTGTTGCCATTCCAAATATATAAATGTATCTAATATTTCGGATATTTAAAATATAGTGTCTGATAGATTTTCATGTTGTACACACACACACACACACACACTCATTTTTGTTTGAGTACATAAAAGAGCCAGGAGATGTGTGTGTCAGTGGATGGGTTTGGCCTTGAATTTCAGCATTTTTGTGCTGATAAATATGCTTACATATGCTTGTGTTTTAGCATCTTTGTGTGTGTGTGTGTGCGTGTGTGTGTGTGTGTGTGTGTGTGTGTGTGTGTGTGTGTGTGTGTGTGTCTGTGCGTGTGTGTGTGTGTGTGTCTGTGTGTGCTGGAATGGCCTTGTAGTGTCCACATATTGCATACAGAAGCTCATCCTTTGGAACAGAAGAAAGTTGCTGCAGTGCTTGAGTTTTCAGCCTCATTGGACATATTAGAAAACCTTAACTGAGCATTTTGTTCAATCAACCACGGCTCAACATCACACAGCCCTTTTCAGAATGTTGTGGGGGGATCACAACGCTGTACAAACTTAAAATAATCCATAAACATCTTTGTAAATATTGACTCAAGGCATCAAGGAAAGCTTCAGGTCAAATGCAGACTAAACAAAATATCCTCACAGGATACCTAATAATATGCTGTAACCAAGTGAGTTAAATTAGAAAGAGATGAAGACAAAAACATACAGCGACTACTCGAGCGCATTGTATTTGCTCACCCAAACATGACACCGCTCCAACCTTGAAATGTGGTGAGTGTAACGTGTCTTATGATCATCATCATCAGTTTTACTCACTACACTGTTATTATTTTATTATTGTTGCCATTATTATATTCTATATAGTGTGAGAGTGCTGAGTCCTCTTGAAGATTTGTTGAAATTTTTCTTGTATGAAATGTACAAAGGATTTCATTTTTGGTAGAATGTACCAGCATATTGGTTTTATGCACTGATACAAATGATTTTTCAACGACAGTAAATTGTCATACCATGGAAACATGGAATCTGGAGTTGTAGTGTGGGTTAAAATGCAGGTTAAAAATATAAGTAACATCACAAAGAAACAAAATCAGGAGTGTTTGTTATCCAACATGTAGATGTTTAATTTCTCAGCCGCAAGGCTGAAGAGGTCCAAGTCATTTTTATTGTCAGGCAGCATACTGACGTCCGTCCACACATCACTGTTCCCAAATCCAAGATATTAACATGGAAAGAGCAGTGATGCCTGCTTCAGAAGAATTAGTGAATGGATGAGTTTTCTCCTCCCCACCTTAGTAAGTGAAAACTAGTCAGTGGAGTCAGAGGAGTCAGAGGAGTCACACCTGGGTAGGTCTTTATCCTCAACATAAAAGCATCGCTTACAGCTTTAAGGAGCATTCACACTTTGGTTTAATCAATAACCTCTCAAAACCTTTGTTGAATTTTGTTGCCTTGATCATGAGAGTTTTTCAAATGCTGTCTCAAGTCTGCCGACTTTCTCGCTTTGTGTCACGGATACCAAACAATAAGATGCACCGGAGGCAATGTATAGACATATACAGTCAGTGAGCACAGGTGTTTTAACAGTGCAGAGCTCAAGTTTCTGGGACAGAAAAGTTTCCTTTATCGCAGCAGGTTTGCTGCTGAGCCGCTGCAGTCACCCTGAAGCAGCATCATGAACGTGTCCGATCATTTCCTGATGTGTTAGGATGTAATTATCGATATCTGTCTTTACAACGGGCTGCGGTAATACATGCTGCCGGGCTCTGTGTGGTTGAGGGCATCCTGTAGTGTTGGGCTGTGCAAGCTTTCTACCACTGTTCGGCTCTGATCTGCAGGTTTCTTACACTGTTCTGCTCTGGTGGAGAAACAAGAAAGTGTCTGGAAATCACTGCTGCCGTTTCCCACAGCTCACTTCTCATCAGCAAAACACACACACACACACACACACACACTCTTGCATGCATACGAATAACATTTCTTGCTCACAGTCACAGACATTCATACACATACACACTTGAGGCATAAGGCAGAGAAAGGGCAGTGGGATGTACAGCTGTGATGGCGTCGCTGAGAGATCAGACTCTTCAATAAATGATGAGGAGGAAGGCGTGTGTGTGTGTGTGTGTGTGTGTGTGTGTGTGCTCGTGTGTGCGTGCTGCTGGTCATAAAAGATTGCAGCTTTCTTGATTCAACAGTTGAGACAACTCATAGTTCAAATTTTTGTCTGCTCACTATGACTCTAATCAGACTAAAAGACGTAAAACTGGGTCAATATTTGGGATGAGCAATCTACATAACAAAAAGAATCAACAAACGCAGCCTCTCGCATTTGATATTCTGTTTGGTGGGAGTGATGGAGTTGTTCTCATTAATGAGTGGGTTTGCGTAAAATACAAAAACAAAAGTGGTGCTCCTCCATTATTCCTGGCTCAAGAAAATATGTCACATACCATGTGGTTATTCAATTATTGTCACATGAATACATAAATGAACTCATTTAGTTGTGCAGCATATTGAAATAGTCCGTGCCACATGGGATTCCATGACATACAATAATACTGTATTAAACATGACTGTACTGTATGTGTGCAGTGTTTTCTGATAAGTAATATTTCATTTCATTTATTTATTCATCAGGCCATCAAATGAACTGTCCTTTTCTTTCTCATATTGAATCAGATTGTAAATTACAGTAGAAGTACATGGCTAATGCAAAGTGTGTGTGAAAGCACAAAGCCTCACGTGGCTGCGTGTGCATCTGCCACACACCTGGGAATTCATTACTATGCATGTGAGCTGTGAAAGTCACTCTGAGACAATCAATACATTGTGACGTGTATCATCAGCATCCTGCAAAACGTCTGTCTTGCACCAGTAAATTCTAACATTATGTAGTGTGTATAGTGGGTATATATTATATAGTGTGTGTCATGTAATTATAATGCTCTTGAAGTACTTTGAAACATATTTTAGCAGTTGTCATAGTAAATAACAGCAATGCATCAAAATCCTTCCTAGAGCTTGAGTTGTCTCTGTTAATTAACTTTTGGCGTCTTCACTAAAGAAACAGCAGTTCGATGCAGCATCTGAGAGAGACCGAGACTGGACCTGCAGCACTCAGACTTCTTTTACAATAAAGACAAATTGATGTCTATGGAGGAGGAGGGCAGTTTGTAAGGTGTGTACGTTCAACAAATCATTAATTATAACTGCAGTAATTGTGTTTGCAGTCAATACTCTTCATTACGCTCTAACTGCCTGTTGTAACGCTCCAGTATATTGACTGCGTTGACTGGCAGAGTGTGAACGTGAATTAACTAGGATGCAGCAGCTCATGTGATGGCGTGGATGACTTCCGCCGCAGACTTTGAATGGTACTTCTATGTTAAAAGCTCTTGTCGCGGAGCATCGGTTTGGAGTACGCACTGCACCCGAGTGCGTCATTCAGTCTGTGAGCCTCTGAAGCACATGCATTCTTGCATGGGTTAATCCAGTTTTCATTAAAAATGCACATTTTTTCAAACTATAATAGCTTGTGAAGCTGCATTTCTTTTGTTAAGCTGAGATCAATGGCGGTGTTCTTAACCCTTCAATTACAGTTGTCTGTAGGGTTGCTGATATTTGACATGATTCAGCCTTTGACCTTTGAACCTATTGCAGGTAGAAAATGGACAGATTAATCAATTAAGTTTCAGCCTGTTTGGCATCAGGCTTTTAGCTGAATATCCATAGTCATCTGGGATCACAGTACCTACTCGTTGATCGCGATTTGTCAGTGAGGATAAAACCCAGGTTAGCTGTTCAGAACTCACAGAAACTACTGTTATTTACATTAAATGTTTGCAGTAAACAATACAAAGTAAAACAGAAATAATTCATTGACTGGTAGATGTCTGTGAGATCAACAAACGTATAGTGTAAATGCTGACATTGTTGTGTGATTGCTTTTAACATAAATCCAATGTTCACACACTACCTCAGCACGAATGAGTAGAACTTCACGTTTGCCCCTCACAAATTAAAACAAAGAAAGAAGCAGCCAAGGCA
>CAAKHB010005893.1:0-37277 GCA_901007665.1 Aeoliscus strigatus | reverse complement strand
GTCTGTGAGATCAACAAACGTATAGTGTAAATGCTGACATTGTTGTGTGATTGCTTTTAACATAAATCCAATGTTCACACACTACCTCAGCACGAATGAGTAGAACTTCACGTTTGCCCCTCACAAATTAAAACAAAGAAAGAAGCAGCCAAGGCAACGTACTAAATAAAACAGTGACCTAGTGATAACGTACAGCTCTAATAAGAGGTCTGAGGTTTATGTAATATAATATAATAAGAAACGTCCGGATACTTTTCTTCCCTACATGCAACGACTCCGCCCACTGTGAGAGTCACATCATTGGTGCAGCTGTGAGCCACACAAAAGACGGATAAACACACAGGGAAAGAAAGAAAACATCACACACACACACACACACACACACACACGGCTGGGTTGTGGTGCTCTCCTCTCAGTGTATTGCGGTCCATCGACCCTGCATGGCGGTTCTCAGCTGGATACGTGTCATCCGCAGTAGCCTTGCCTGTTAAGAGGAGTGTGAGGATGTAAGGGGCGGTGGAAATAAATTGGGGGAACAGGGTGAGAAGGGGGTGGACGGGAGGGGAGGATACAGTGGTGGTGTCACATAGGAATCAAGAAGCAAAGCAGGAGCGTGATGGTGTGTATGCAGCCTGTTCACAGATCTGAGCAAGGTCAGAGGTGAAATGTGGTTGTCTGTCAGATGGTACTCGGCATCAAAGCTCGCAGGAAGAAGGGTCAGTCGTACACCAGCTCCCACATCTGATATTCTCGCTTCTCCTTCTGTTGACAGCCAGGTTGGTTTTATCTGCTTGTTATTTACGAACCTACGAACCTCATGTGTGTCCTATCTCTCATTTAATAGGTGTCTGTGGTGATGTTGCCATGTGCCATGTGCCATCTGCCGTTACCCTGTTTTATTGAAGTAAGATTGTTTCATGCCTTTACAGTGTACTTGCACACAGCTAGTAAATGCAGTTCATTAAATGTGGCATCCATTTTGAACTCTTTCATGAAATGGTGCTAGCTATAGCTAAAGTGAGCATCTAACTCATTTCTACTTTATAAAACCATGTTCCAGTTGAACATTAAAAGCACACGTATGAAATATATTTCGTAACTTCCTGTTTTCCTGTAGTCTTAGGCTCAGGCTATACATGTGTGCTCAGACCTGTTAAGCGGCACAGGTCTAAGCTGGTTGCTACAATGACAAATTATCCATTTAGTTATCAGATGATTAGTTTCTGTTTTAGTGCTCCAAGTCTCTAGACAATGGAATAAAGCGATTCATTTTAAGAGTTTTACATAAACCCATCTGTCAATGGAACATCACAGTTTTGTTTAATATTCATTACATTGATATATTCAAAAATGCAGGTGATAATTTTAGCTCATGATACAGCGGGTGCACTCGGCAGTCCTTTTGGTTTTAATGGAATAAGAAACAAAGTGTGAAACATTTTCTGCTTCACAGTGTGCCTTGCTTGCACAGATGCTCTTGAGATAAGAATGTGGTTTTGGGCACTTTCCAAGAAGCTGTGATGAAGTAAACATTCAATTTTAGTGGACAACAAAAAATTCTGCGAGCTATGATTTGGTGGAGCTGACAGTACTACTGACATTATGGTTCTCTATGCACTTTTCTATAAAGCAAAACACACACACACACACACACACACACACACACACACACATCCTTGCAATGTTCTCAGCTCAGGTGAGAGTTGTTTCTTACAATAATATGTTTATTTAAAGACTTTACTTGAAGAATGTCGTTTTCAGAGAAGTACTGGAAACTGGAAATCACTCAAAGGGACTTCTTCCCCCGATGCACAAACATAAACACAAACACATTTGCATCCTGCCTGTGTGTCAGCCTGCAGCCTGGTTCGGAGTCATTCAAAGGCGCTATCTATGCTCTTCCTGTAAACAACAGGCAGTAAGTCAAATTACAGATCATCTAAAATCCATGTTGGCCCCTGTCGGAGTCTTATGGCTGTAATGAACTGTCGTCAGTCGTCTCAGGTCTGGGTGTCTCCTGCATGTTCTCTGGAAGCACTAATTCATATCTCTGTTGTTTGAGAGCGAGCAGAGCGAAGACATAGAAATAGTCTGCTTTTAGGTCAACCCCTCAGAGAAGCAGAGGTGTGTGCTTGTGCATGTGTGAGTGCGTTTGTCTGTGTGTGCGTGTGTGCATGTGTGGGTGGGTGTTTGTCTGTACGTGTGTGTCATATTACAGAGCAGAGTGCTAAAGGTATGGCAGCTGCCTGCAGAAAAATCGGAGCTGCCTGCATCTAAGGGAAGCTTTCATCCTCCTACCTGCCCACCAAAGAGGGGAGGCAATCTCTGTCTCTCTCTGGCTCTCTGAAACACACACACACACACACACACACACACACACACACACACACACACACACACCAGCAATCAGCAGAAATATTATTACAACAGGTTTGCTTCTTGATCTAAACTGGGTTTCATATTCTCCATCTTCTGTCTTATCGCTGCACGAGAGTCTAAATTTCAAAGAAAAATATCTTTTTACAATCTTTGTATTAGCCAAATACTTGAAATTCAACAGAGAGAGAAGGCTCGAGTAAGAGCAGCAGACTCTTGGAATCAATGACTTGTAGTGATTTAGTATCTCGTTTGCATACTGCTGTGGAACGTACATTAACAAAGGTCCAAATCAATGCGTCAGGGGCCATCTCCATCTGATATTACACATAATATACCTTGATAGCTGTTAAGAAACAATATATATTACTCAAAAGGCCTAAATGAAGGTAGAACACCAGCATATACTGTATCAGTCAAATCAAGTGAGCTGGTCAGGAGTCGGTGCAGTGTCACTCTGTGCAGTTCCACCATGACATATGACACACACCCATTTCCGAGAAGCTCAGATTACCACGATGCTCACATGTAACCACTGTCTTTGTTGTCTCCACCCAAAGATGGGTGGCCAATTCCTTGTGATCACAATTGAGAAGAGTCAGAACACAAATTCCATCAGTCATCTAATGTTAAAAAGCTCCAGTGTCTTGAACTTGATGCAGAAACTATCCAACAAATCAGAACCATTCATTCATCTTCTTCTGCTTATACCGGCTACGGGTCGCGGGTCGTGCTGGATCCTGCCAATCCCAGTTGTCGACAGATGGACGGCGGGGTACACCCTGGACGCGTCGCCAGCTCGTCACAGAGCCACATAAAAGTCAGACCACCATTCATGCACACACTCACCACACCACTCTGGGACTCTGTTTAGTCCCAAAAAATTCCCTTCAAGTCACTTAACTTCACCACCTGTTTCAGTCCCCGATGAACAGCGTCCACCCTCTCTGACGCCGGATCACGTTGTTTTACTTGATTGACAAACGTCAACGTTTGTCACAAGAGTGCATGTTAATTGTCACTGTTCCACAATGACAAGAACATGTCATTATGTACAGATCCTTACATACACACACTGGTTCCCCACTAGAAATGGGGTCTTGTCTGTCAAATTCCAGACGGCTTCCACCCATGATGCAACTCACCGGCATTGACACAAATGTAACACCAAAGTATGTACATAGGCAAATAAGCTCGCCCAAAACTACTGCCATTTCCTCCCGTAAAAGCGTGAGTCACTGTGGTATGTGTAGTTAAATCCAGTCACACACGTTGAGTCACTGTGACACGAAGGCTGCGTCAGAAGGTCTATGCTCTCTGTGGAGCTCAGCACCCAGCAGACCTGGAGAAAACTGTCTGAATACCATTATGAAGCAATGCCAGAGGTTGTGATCATGACAAAATGTGAACGTATAGACCCACCGTAGACTGACATTTGAAGGGTTTCTCTCTTGGGTCAGCATATATTTGTCTATGAAATAGGGGTCAGCACCCCAACTTTCCGCGAGAGGTTGACCTCTGTTGGCAGGAAGTGCGAACTATGGTTTGGAGGGTAAGCTTTCACGTTCAATCCACATTACACCTTTAAATGATCTTAGCATGTCTCACAGGATAAAGCTCACTGCAGACTTTGCAGTATACAAGTGTTTTGTCAAGGTTCTGCCGAGAGCAGTCGGTTGGCTATGAAAATCTGTTGATTGGACCTTTGACAGTTTGGTCTTTGTCCATTTCAGAATTTAAATACATTACCAAAATGAAGGTTAAATTCAGCCTACAGTTCAGACAAAAGAGACGGATCGTTGTAAACACGTCTGCACTTTGTAATTATGTAAGGGAGAGAAAGGTCAATAGATCTGATAACAGAGCTGAGAGTTGTTGGAACATACATAAGATTAGTGAAGCTTTTCTGATTCGTAGTATGAGAAGGCTCATGTATCAACCAGCCATCTAAGCTGGCTTAGCTGTGATACAACCAGGGGCAAACATACACACACACGCACACACACACACACACACAGAGGACGTTCACTGAAGATTTGGTGAGGTAGGATCTCTATCCCTTTTAGTCATGGCCTGGTTACGGCTGTGAAGCGGAAACAACTTCAGCCCTTGTTAACAGCATCCCAAACGACTGCCCACCAAAGGTCCACTTTCACTTTAAAGAAACAATTCCAAGGATGTTTTATCCGAGCAGCTTTGTGCTTTGTCCTGTGGAGAAATCTCCATTCTGTTTTCTCTTTTCTTGGAGCAGGACTGATGTCCAGATGGTGTGCTCCTCCATGTGTGGTCCAAGCCCACTCTCCCTGACCATTTCATGGACCTCAAACCGACCCAAGCATCCTCGGCCGCTGCTTCACTCACAATCTCTCCGCCTCAGCCTTAAGCCCTCACCTCTAACCTTTACCTTCAGCCCTTCACCTCCCTCCATCCACCCTCCCGTTTCACGTTGACACTGCTACACCTCCTTGCGTCCAACATGGTGGGCTGCGCTCTAGTCTTGGCCATGATGTGTCGAGGTGTCTTACTGTCTGTGGGAGACGCACCTCAATCCCGTCGGGAGATTCGCATTGAGGGTGACCTGGTGCTCGGCGGCCTGTTCCCAGTGCATGAGAAAGGTGCTGGAATGGAGGAGTGTGGACGTGTGAATGAAGACAGAGGGATCCAGAGGCTGGAGGCCATGCTGTTTGCCATCGACAGAATCAATATGGACAAGACCTTGCTCCCTGGTGTTTCCCTCGGAGTCCACATCCTAGACACCTGCTCCAGAGACACCTACGCACTGGAACAGGTTGGTGAGAATGCTGGACGTATCACAGACAGTATTAAAGAACATTTGCTGTTTATGATAAATACATCCCCTTAGGACATGTGTCCGTTTGATCACTTCTACTTTCACTGTCACTTACATTTGACTTGAAATACAACTCATATGACTAGATATGACTTTGCTTGGACAACTGGACAACATACATACATCCTTCCAACAACAAATACAATGTGCATTCATTTGCAATTCATGTCAAATGTGTTTTCTGTGAAAACATCAAGAATGAACAGATCCAGTAAACCAAATGACATCTCATAGAAACTGGGTTGTGTTTCTCAGGCTCTGGAGTTTGTAAGAGCCTCCCTCACCAAGGTGGACGACACAGAGTTCATCTGCCCAGATGGATCTTACGCTCTGCAGGACGACAGCCCGCTCGCCATCGCTGCAGTCATTGGAGGATCCTTCAGCAGCGTCTCCATACAGGTGAGAGACACAAGAGCAGGTACGGGACGGGTAACAGGTAACAGCTGACGTCCAGTTGTGGCAGACCAAGACCAAGGTTTGTGTGTGTGTGTGTGTGTGTGAGGGAGAGCAAGAGAACGAATCAAATTCCGCTGGTGTGTTCTTGTGTGTTTCTCCAGCTCTTGTAGCTTTTGTCACAGAGCTAGGTAATTTGCATAGTTTAGCATAAAACCTCCTTTTTCTTTACTCCTCTGTGACTGCACAAAAGCCTTCTCCTATCAGTCCTTAAATCCCTAATCTCTGCAACTCTCTCCCTCTCGCTCTCCCTCTCTCACTCCTCCTTTTATCCCATCCACCGAGGAAGTTATATTTTCCTTGCTGTTGTGTCAACAAGTACCATTTGTTTGTTGTCTGCCTGTGAAGGTTACATGAAGACCATACCAATACCATAACCATTTCAGTTTGTATGGAAATTATCCACAACCAATACAAGAGGGCAGTTTACTGGCACCATGGAACCAACCAGATTTGTAAAAAAAAAAGAAAAAGAAAAGATAAGGTTTATAAGAAATCTTTTAGGCTAGAAAGTAAGTAATAGTATGTTTCAGTAACATCTGAACTTGTTGGATGGGGAAGTTGTGATTAAGTAGTAAATATATGAATTACAGCACAAAGACTTTGCATTGGTTTCAGTAGAAACAGTGAATAGAACTGAGTGGAGCCAAGAAGGAAACATTCAGTGCAGAGCCATCTAACGTGGTGACTGCATCGTTTCCATCGGAGGCCTGCATCCCACCGCGTGCTGCTCTGATAGATTGTTTGTCTGGCGGCAGGACTATGCTACATCCACCAGGATTTTTCAAAATTACTCACAGTTATAACCTCTATTAATGTGTCATGTTTTGTTCCGAGGTTCATAAAGATTTAATGTCGGCTATTGGCTCTGGTCGAGGACCAGTGTGTTTGTTTCGTCCCTTAAATCTTTTTTCTCATCACAACATCACTTGTCTTTTTTTCTTATCTTATCCCTCCCGGCTGTTTGGGGAGAGCCCAGTGTATGCTGACCTCAGCCCCCCCCACAACCTCCGCCTCCGTCCTGGAGCGGCCATCGCTAACACATCTGCTCTGTCTCATCACACAGAATTCACTGGCATTATTGTTGTTTTTATCTGACTTTCCTGAGGGCAGCGCTGTTGTCTGAGACTCAGACTGTTCTCTGCTTTCTGATTTCTGTGGCAGTTAAATTAATCCAGATACTTCTGCCCGTCTGAGGTGGTGGGAATTATTTTATGTTTAATCATGCACAACTAAATTCCACTGCCTTAAAGGCATTTACGTAGCAGGCATCATTCCTCGCCTCCTTTCGCACGTTCATGAGCGTGTGTGTGTGTGTGTGTGTGTGTGTGTGTGTGTGACATGCATTTCAAGCAGAAAACACACAGCACCCCTCCACTGCACCAGTTTTTTCCCTTCCTCCCTTTCATTTTTCTCCACTCGTCTTTCACATTCGGCCTATTCGTACAGTACATTTCCCTTCCCTCCCTCTCACAGGAAGAGAGAGGCTTTCATGAACAGAGTAAACTCTGTGTGTCCCCGCAGACGGGCCTCTTAGCTATCTGTGGTCATTGTGCAGTGGCAGGTATAATGGAGCAATGCGGTTACATTTTGCAGCGTGACCTTCCCTGACATTTAAGTCATCTGCTGTCTCAAACCCATAAAACCTGCCTGGAGTACTATAAGCAGCCATCGACGTGTGTGTGTGAGAGAGAGAGCGCGTCAGTGCAGGTGTCGACCCACCCTGCATGCATCCCTGTGTATGTGAGTGTGTCTCTAATCTTTTACGTTATATTAAACTAATGAGATGCTGACATGTTGTCAAAACAGCTCATCAGCCGAGCTGTGAATGAAATGTAGAAAAGCACAGAGTGACGCAGCTCTAAAAGGATTAAACTGAGGCGAAAACAGAACGGATGCACCATTTGTGTTTATTTGTGCCTGTCTGATTGTGTGTGTTTGCATGCCTTTGTGTGCATCTGCATGTGAGGCAATTATAGTTCCACTGGCTGTACAGGGATCTGTGACTGAAATTAAAATGAGGAAAACATGACCAAAGTCCAATCAACAGAGAAAGAGAATATTATATGGACATCACTCGACCACAGATGATGTCCATCACTAATGCATGAGTCAGTGATTTATTGAACAGCGTGTGTGTGTGTGTGTGTGTGTGTGTGTGTGTGTCTGCTGTTTTATTCTTCTCAATGTGCATAAACTTGGACTTAATACACCTCTTTTATCTTCACATAATCACATTATGCATGAGGCAATTCCAGTGACGTGCGCTGAGGTTCATGGCTGGTGAGGCACTGACTTCATCCCAATCAGATTTACAAACTTATCAGCCTACAGTTGTAACTTATTCACCCTATGATTGTCAGTTAGCAGTTAGCGGGTTATGTTTAAAGTCTCATATCAGCATTCTTTACACAAACAAACTGAAGCAAAAAAAGAAGCACATTTAATTAAAAAACGTTATTGTGGTCTGACCTTTACTAATAAATTAAGTTCCTTTTGAACAAAAGCATTGATAACTTGTTTGTAGAAAAGTTCCTTATCGTCCCTCAGTTTCAATGGAGATTGTTGGTCTTCCTTTAATTATTACCTCCGTCAATTTAAAGTCCAGTTTAGAAAAATGTTCGAGTTTCGATACGTAATCCTCCATTTGTAGCTGCTGTCACTTATTCTGACTGAGGAGTGAAGAAGAATCCCTGGGCTCACTAGTGCCCCCTACCATTAGGCACTAGGTGCCTCACCTAGTGCCTCTTCTCATTTACCATTTCACGATCACTCAGCACGCAAATAGATACACACACATACTGTTGTTGAAAAAAAGAAACACTCCACGTTATATACATCAGCTTAGCTATCGCAATTTAGTTCATATAGCAAGTGTCTGAACATACAGAGAGACAGCGATATGGTCTCCCTGCTAGCAGCCAGTAGTCATTGTCAATCCACGGAACGATACTTTCATGGAAGGATCGTTCTCCTGACATGTTGCCAAACATTTGTGATCTGCACTCAAGAAAAAAATACTTGATTGTTCCCGTCTTTTTCTCATTTACTTCATCTCTGGTTCCAGGTTGCCAATCTTCTCAGGCTCTTCCAGATTCCTCAGATAAGTTATGCATCCACCAGCGCCAAACTCAGTGATAAGACCCGCTACGATTACTTTGCCCGAACTGTGCCCCCTGACTTCTACCAGGCCAAAGCTATGGCCGAAATCCTCCGCTTCTTCAACTGGACGTACGTGTCCACCGTGGCATCAGAGGGGGATTACGGTGAAACCGGCATTGAGGCCTTTGAGCAAGAGGCCCGCATGAGGAACATTTGTATAGCCACTTCAGAGAAAGTAAGTCATGGAATATAATAGAATCTGAATAATGTAATAGAAAATAAATTCATTTCTGTGGTCCTGCAGAGGATTATGAACAGTCTTTGCTTAAAGCCAGATTCCTTTAATCCCACATGTTTAATCTGTTATGTCTGCCTGATAAATGGCCTGAAGCTGCAACAGAAACAACAAAAGTTAGAGCTTTCTCCCCGTATTTTCTCACACTGTTGTTATCATTTGCCAGCAGAAAATGAAACATTGAATAATCCATGCTGGGCTCGCAGTCGCGTTATTCAATTCATTTTTGCTGAAAGTGAATATTTTCATGACTAAAGTATAGAAAAAGTACGTCTGCTGTTAGGTTGGAATCATCTCTCTGTCCAGGTGGGGCGTTCCAATGCTAAGAAGTCCTATGAAGCTGTGATCCGTCAGCTCCTGCAGAAGCCTAACGCCCGAGTCGCCGTCCTGTTCCTGCGCAGTGACGATGCCAGAGAGCTGCTGGCAGCTGCTGCCAGGCTGAATGCCTCCTTCATTTGGGTGGCCAGCGATGGCTGGGGCGCACAGGAGAGCATCGTTAAAGGAAATGAGGTGACCGCTGAGGGAGCCATCACGCTTGAGCTGGCAGCCAATCCTGTGCCAGAATTCAACCACTACTTTCTCAGCCTGAACCCGGTCAAAAACCATCGAAACCCTTGGTACAGGGAATTCTGGGAGCAGCGCTTCCAGTGCTCGCTGGGCGGAGGAGGAGTAGGAGGTGTTGGATTTGGAGAAACACCTCCCACACCATGTGACAAGGATTTGTCAATGGACAAGAGTAACTTTGAACCAGAGTCCAAGATCATGTTTGTGGTGAATGCAGTGTATGCCATGGCTCATGCCCTCCATAATATGCAACGGACCCTGTGCTTCAACACCACCAAGCTGTGCGACGGCATGAAAGTCTTGGATGGGCGCCGACTCTACAGGGATTTCATCCTTAATGTCAGCTTCACAGGTAAGAGAGCGCAAAAGCATGACAGAGAGAGAGTCTTAGATAAGGTGGGTGAATTGTGAAAAGTGAATTTTGGAGAGGAAGCCAGGGATATAAAAAGAAAGATAGACGCGAAATAGACAGGGACGTGAGCGCCGTGCCAAGTTAACAGTCCTCTCCTGAACAATACCAGGATGTTGTCCTGCTTAGCCGGAGCAGCCGAGCTACGGAACATGAAAAGTACTGAGACAAATCGGATTAATTTCTATGTATTGTCAGAGCCAGCCCGCCATTGACAACTATTACCCATGCATAATTGACACAACACTACAAAGTTACTTTGAGGAATGAGAGCTGCAGTTAATCCGTCGACCATATTCTTCTCTCTTGCACTAATGAGAGTGTGTGCTATAATAGCTCCTATAGCAAACCGCCTGTCTGTCTGTCAGTCTCTGTAGAGTTGGGAGCGAGGAGACGGAGGATTGCCTTGACTGACAGATGGCGTACAAAGGAAGCGTTATAAATAAACTGCTGTGTCTCAGGGACTGACACAGGTTTAGAGGTGCTTATTCCACTACCAACCGTGACCATGAGCAGACATCAAAACAGCCAGACAAACAGCACTAACAGGACCGCTTTGCCACAAGACACAGGGGAGAGGGAACAGGAGGGATGGCTGGAGGACGAATGAATGCCACCACGGATGGGGGGAGGGAAGGTAGGGAAGGAGGCTTACAGATAAGACTGCGAGGCAAAGTAAAATGAGGAAAAAAAGTGGGGATAAGGTAAGAGGGAGTGAGACAGAAAAAGAGTTTTGGAGGAAAGAAACATGGAAGCACCGAGGCAGCGTGCATCAGCAGAAGATTCTCTTTGAAATTACCCATCTTCATTTTAGCTACAAATCAAAGGACTCACAGCATTTGAGTTTGAAAGGAGTGAGACAGAAAGGAGGAGTGTGAGGCAACAGCAGTCGCAGCCTCTGTTTGCCACAGACAATGGCACAACTCCCTCAAACACATACAGAGAGGAGATGTAGATTGAAGCATAAAAAGTTTAGAGAGGAGAGGAGAGGATGTCTACACCCCCATCTCCCACTTTCCCTTTTCACACTGATGTATGTCCATGAGGTGCATGTCTTTATTGTGCTGTTGGCAGAGTAACAGCGCACACAAGAATCCTGAGTTCTCGATAGCTCCGTGTCAGTGACGATGGTGACAGCATACCAAGCAGCAGCTCTGGTAAAAATGTACTGAAAGAAGCAGAAGAAAAAAAAACGATAAGAACTCTGAACATCGGTGGCAGTGCGGGTGCGGTTTGTTTTGAGTTGCTGCTTTGCTCTGAATGACTCACTCTGCTGAACATATACAGTCCTCCATCGACAGTATGGAAGCCGAGGTGAGACGAGGTTGAATGTGTGGTATAAATACTGCAGCATCACCATCCGCAGTGCTCTCAATCCCAACCTTCTCCCTCTGTCTCCCTTACATCTTCTCTTACACGCCTTCATAAAACACTCTGAGCTGCATTCAAGGCTGGACATGCAGCTCTGTGGTCGTAATCATCAGTGGACCCCTGGCTGCTCATTGAGCAGTCTGAACGCAATGGACGTCTGTTTTCTCTACAAATGCATGATTGACCAGTCAGAGGGGATGCGTACTGGATACATATACGTCTCCATCTCCTGCTCATAAAAATCAGAATAAACAGAACTGTGCTGTTTTTTTTTGTGTGTTACTGTGTGTTTTTCATATGCTGCTCTCTTCATCGAGTCTCATCTCGCTGGTTGCTATGGTAATGACTGACTAGTGCCAATTGTTGACGTGATCTGGTAGATCATGGGAACTACCAACAGATAAGAGACACACAGCGGCACATTTGACACAGAGGCAGCTTGGAATGCTTATTTCTTTTACTCTTTTATCGCAGACACCCCCAACCCACACACTTCTCCTAGCCATCGTTCAACTCCCACCACCCACCTTCTTGATCTGAAGCAAAACAGTCACACACACACACACACACACACACACGCTGCTCGTATAGAAATGATAGATGTGCGTGTGATGTGTGATCGCACATCTATCTTTGTGAGGACCAAAACAAATGAAATCTCTGATAAAAAAGGGTGTTGCATCACCGCAGATGATTTGAGGGAAGCAGTGGTTCTGGTTTAAATCTAGGAGACATCCTCAACGGGAAGTTTGAGGGTTAAATCGGGTTTTGAAGTTTTGGTCAGAGCTGAGGATTGTCAGTGGATTGCTGACGTTCAGGTGAGGAGCTTTTCAGTGGATGTCCTCACAAGAATAGTGTGCGTGTGTGTGTGTTACAGCAGAGGCGGTATGCCTTCAGGGCCATATTGAACAGAGAGCTCGCTGCAACGTTTAGATGTTTGAGAACAACCTTCACACCTTTTTCTCTTCCCTCTTTCTCCCTCAGTCTCTGTCACACGGTCTTTTAGTCTCTCTTCCTCGTCCTGCTCATCATTGCATCGCTCTCTCAACATCCCTCTGTCTTCTTTCTCTTTTCTCACCCAGAAACTGTCCTGTTCTCTCGACATTCAAACACAGCTCATCCCACTCAGACTTCACAAGGTTGCTCTCCTGCCTCCAACGCCTTTTCTGTGTCAGTCTGTTCCTCCACTCCTTCACTATTCTCATCCCTCTGTCCATCTTTCACCTTTTTTCTTTATTGATTCTTCTAAGTAAAGGCTTTTCTCCATCCCTCTATATCTCTGTTGCTGTCACATCAGTTTCCAGCTTTTCTCTTGCCGTCTCCTCCCTTTTTACCTCTTCTCAATTGTCACTTCACTCTTTTCTTTCCCCTTATCTTGTCTCTCAGCTCATCCTCACCTCAGCACCTCCTGCATTCTTTCTTTTGTATCCTCTATCTCAGCACTTTCCTTTCAGTCAAGCGCCGGCTCTCTGTTACTGCATCTTTCCTCGTGTACGTCTCTCTCATGTTTCAGACGTCCCTTTCTGCGGCCTATCTGACCCTCCTTCCTCTGGGGCCTGTTGCTTTGTGGCCCAGGCAGCTCTCCCTCCCCGGAGAGCGACTCTGGAGGGAGAACAAATGTAGCTGATGTGATCTGACTCTGTGCACATTTGTGATATACGAGTGCAGTCGTATGTAAAAAGCACAGAGGTTCAGGTGAGGAGCCAACAGATCAGAAGTGTGTGTGTGTGTGTGTGTGTGTGTGTTGGACACAGATGTGGTGAGGTCATCAACCCTTTGAAGGAGGAGTGGATATGTATGCATGCCCCGATACTCAACACTGCCCGCACACACACACACACACACACCCTACCTCTCTCAACCTTTAGAGTACGTACTCCTAAATATTACCTTGCTTTCTCAGCTAATACCCCTGATCCCCCCTGGGCCTTGATTCAGCCTGACATGGCAGCAAACCAAATTCATTTCTCCGTTTTTGAATGAGGAGCCAGTTTTGAATCAATGCAGGATTATTAACAGGGTAGTGTTGTTTCATGTTGGGCACAGTATCTAATTAATCTTTGGATAAATAGTTATGGACATTTTATAGAATGTCAATAGAAAACACATCACTTTAAATAGGCCCTTTATTTTATTCAAGTTTGTGCCAAAGCTTCACATTTAAATTAATATGTGCCGTGTACACCGGTGCAACCATAACTCACCATATCTGCATTTGCCCAGGAAACTGACATATTTGAACAGGGTGAAACACTGGAAAACACTTCTAATGAAAGTTGTCAAAGCAATTTTAAGTCTGAATGATCAGCTCAGTCTGAACCCAAAGCTGCTGGAGCTGCTCACTGGAACTCAGCATGTTGAGGAGAGACTGATGTCCGTCATTCAAGGACCTGAGCTGCCTCCCTCAGCTCTCACCCATCACCAGAGTCTGGGTGGCCTCCATCAGCTCCAACATGCACCTTCAGGCTCCTTCTTAATACGCTGCTCTGTCACGTCAGCAAGGTCGCTGGTGTTGTCTGTGGGAAGGAATCACCAGTCGCCTGAATCTATTGCACTCTGGATGCGATCTGTTAAAGGGAAGTCAAGGACAATCCAGAGCCCTCTGTGGTCTGTGGGCCAATTATCGCCTTATTCTTTATTACACACAATTACCAGATGGGGTTATTTAGGCATCTGCACACAGCTCAAGTTCTAATAAAGTACAGTTTTGATAATTAGCCGGTGGCGAAGTGTTTCTGTGTGCGTATGGGTGTGGAAGTGGAGGAGGGCCCAGCTTGTCTCATTGCTCCATGTTATTCGCAGACTTTATTATCTGCCGACTTTCAATATAATGGATTAATATCTCTTCTACGTCTGAAGATAATATCAGCACTTTTTATTGAAATCATATTCATTTAGCTGTCACCAAACATTTTGGGCCATAATCCAAAAGAGACTTGACACATAAAATTTCCGGTGACAGAGATAGAGAAACATACAGAGAGCGAGAGTGTGTGTGTGTGTGTGTGTGTGTGTGTGGGTGGGTGTTGGGGGTGAGATAGATGGTTATGCTGTCTCTGTGATTTATGGATTTCATAAACCCTAACTCCCTTTGCTGCCACCTGACACACTATTCCTCTCTGAACAGGCTGAGCTTTCACAACAATTGCCCAGATTTTCAAGCGTTGCGTGCACTCACACACACAAACACCGTTCTGTCAGCAGGGGCCCCCTACAGCGGCCAGAGTGAAAGGAAAACCAAATGAAGCCTCGCGCATGTGTGTGTGTGTTTGTTTGTTTGTGCACACATCCAGGTCCAATAGCCCAACCGCTATCTGCATTCTGATTCATCCTACTGATCCTGAGCTGCACATTGGGAGGAAGCATTTTGCCGATGCCACAGAGAGGACGGAAAGCACAGTATCATCAATGCCGCTGCACACTGTAGACCAAACGCCTTGTTATATGTTGACAAGTGATGCTTTGTAAACCCAGAGTACGCCGCACGATCCCTTGTCACATCATCATTTGGCAGGAGAGGCAGCGGTGTACAACACACAGCTGTGTACAGTGTGTCAGTAGCACAGAGTTGATTGCTCCGCTCGGTGAGAAGAGAAGTGGCATGGTAGAACTGACATGCACTATGTGTCAAAACAGCCGAGTGTCAGCGCTGTCAGGTCCGCCAATGCCTGCCACGCCTCAAGAAGTTACTTTCTACCAGTCGGTAGAGTCGTTTCTCACAGGGGGGGTTTTTTCGTAATGGTTTCAGCATCCTGCCAATTTTACAATCTCTTTGGTTTTCCCATCCTAAGGGGAGATGGTAATCCTTTCATAACAACTTGTATACAAACCAATTTGGCTGTTTCAGCAGTGTACCTCCCTCACATCGGAGACCCTCAGGCTCATTCTATCAGTGTGTGGGCAGCATAGCACTGCCAAGAGAGTCAATTGTCTGACGTCATGCCTGTATGACTTTATAAGCAGTTTGCTAATGATGCATTTAGCAATAAACTTTGTAGGATATGAATTTAGAGTCGTCATTTTGTCCCCAAGTGACCCCAGGGACAGATGGAAGGCCATTGATACACAAAGACATCACCAGACATATCAGGCATTTATAGCCTCACAACAAATACTTAGATGCTGGCTCGTACTCAGAAATGGAAGCTCCATGGTAATGTCCCCCGCTTAGTGCCCCTGTCCTCTGTGTTACTTTAAAGTGGGATGTTTGTGTGTCATTGTCACGTTGTAATCCTCTTTTCCACTCATCTTACCTCTTTCTTTGTTACTCCTCTCTCATCCACTCCAGCCCCTTTTTCTCCTCCGGGCAGCGAAACACAAGTGAAGTTTGATTCCCAGGGGGACGGAATGGGTCGATACAACATCTTCAGCTACCAGCGCTCTGGCGATCGTTACGGTTACGTGCCAGTGGGTGAATGGGCAGAGAGCCTGAGTCTGAGCAGCGATCTGATTCACTGGCCCAGAGAAGTGGTGCCCACTTCACAATGCAGTGACCCCTGTGAGCGCAATGAGATGAAGAAAATGCAGGCAGGTAGGAGACTGAAATTTAATGTTGTTTTTTTTCTATTTTGCCATAGCAACATACCGTAACAAACGAGGCAACGGTGCCTTTTGAAGAATCTTAGACTGACATGCTTTGCTGTTTCCCAGGTGAGTACTGCTGTTGGATCTGCACAGCCTGTGAGCCGCATGAATACCTGGCTGATGAGTTCACCTGCTCACCCTGCGCTCCTGGCCGGTGGCCCACCGAGGATCTGACCTCCTGTTACGACCTTCCTGAGGACTACATCATGTGGGAGGATGCCTGGGCCATTGGGCCAATTACCATTGCCTGTGTAGGGTGAGTGATGAATGGGTCTTCAGTGTGTGTGCTAACATGCTATAGCCTTCTTGGCGGCTGTGAGATGCGTGATGTTGAGACGATCTTTGCGCATGCTGGGAAGCACCAATGCTAGCATGTAGCACACTGAAATGACAGGGAGAAACTCAACTAGAAGCCTCTGAAAGCATTGACCCCCAATTATATGGACATGAAGCAGAAAACAGCGTCAACATGTCCTCTTCAATCCTCTTCTTCTAATTCACCTCACACACCACTCAGACATCAGAAAGCTTAGTCAGGAGACCACATGTCCGTCTCGTCACTGGGCAACAAAGTGAGCTAGCAGCCAAAGAGAAGCAAGAAAATGGTCATGTCTTCACTTGGCTGTTTTGTAGTCAGAAATTATAATCCCACTGTCTGGTGGTTCTCAGTCCTCCAGGTCATGGTATCTTACTGGGTTAATTCAAAGCAATATATATGATACATATATGATGTACTATATTAACCAAACATATTCAACTCGGAAAAAACGCCAGCCTTCTTCACGCTACATTAGTTTGAAATGAAGGTTCTTTACACAAAGACAAAGAGGTTTTAGAATGACTTTGCCTCCGATTTACTGGCTTTTGGTGGTGGGTTGGTCGGTGGTGTTTTAAGATGAATTTCTATCAGCGTCAACTATCAGATCTAACACACACACACACTCTCACGGGCCAGGTGCAAAAAGCCAGGTGTTGATCAGAGAAGAGCCCCCTTGTGGTGACAGTGGTACTGACGTTTACCACGATTCATCATTGAGCATTTGATAACACGTCTAACGCACGTATGGACATGAAGGCTATGTGTAAAGAGTTCTGGGTGAATTTTTTGTGCTGATTTTCATTTGTTACTGCGCTCCAGGTGACTTTGCTCTGACACAGTACCACACATCTTGATTCTGCCATTCTGCCCTCATTTTCTTTGAGATCAGAATAATACATATACAGTAGCCCTTCTGCTTGGGAAGATATACTCAGTTTAAAAAACCCATTGCATTCTGTGTGAATACGTAGATGCATGAATATCCCAGTACGTATAGTGAAAGGTCGGCTGAAATAACCCCACCCCCCTCTCTGCCTGCAGGTTCATGTGCACTGGTCTGGTGTTCTGGGTATTTATTCGACACAATAACACGCCACTGGTGAAAGCGTCAGGCAGAGAGCTTTGTTACATCCTCCTGCTGGGCGTCTTCATGTCATACGCCATGACTTTTCTCTTCTTGGCCAAACCCTCTCCTGCCATATGTGCACTACGACGCCTCGGCCTCGGCACGTCGTTCGCTGTCTGCTATTCCGCCCTTCTCACCAAAACCAACAGAATCGCCAGGATTTTCAGTGGGCTGAAAGATGGAGCGGGTACAGTGAGGCCACGCTTCATTAGCCCGTCCTCTCAAGTGAGTGACTGCAGCCTCTCACTGCTCCACCAGTAGCTCCTGATGACCCCGCCTTCCACTTCTCTTGTAGGTGTTTATCTGTCTGAGCCTAATCTCAGTCCAGCTAGTGATGGTGTCAGTGTGGCTGCTGCTGGAAGTTCCTGGGACACGGCGCTTTACGTTACCAGAGCGACGGCAAACAGTCATCCTCAAGTGTAACGTACGTGACACCAGCATGCTTCTGTCACTGGGATATGACGTGCTCTTGGTCATCCTGTGTACGGTGTAAGTGAAGGGAAGCTGCTTCAAATTGACAAAGTGACAGAGCAGCTAGCGTTTCCAGATGCTCTCATCGTAAACCTAATTCTCTCCCTGTAGATATGCCTTCAAGACCAGGAAGTGCCCGGAGAACTTCAACGAAGCAAAGTTTATCGGATTCACAATGTACACCACCTGCATCATTTGGCTGGCCTTTCTTCCAATCTTCTACGTCACATCTAGTGACTACAGGGTATTTTCTCTCTCTCACACACACACACACACACACGCGCACGTGTTTCTGCTTTTATTGCATTGACATACTAGAAACAACTTTATTGACTTTGTGCCAACAACTCTGACATTCGATTTTCAAAGGTTCCTCCAAGACGAAGATGCGAGTTTCATTCAGTGTTTGAAATTATGAGCGGATTTTCTGAACAGCACCAGCGTGCAGGTCACAGACGCAGCAGCAACTTAGACAATTTCTAATCCTGCTGGCGAATGTCCCAGCTCTGCAGGATGACAAACAGACGCACTGTCAAACTGCTGACTCGTGTCCAGATTTAGCAGCAAGGGCAGTGAGCGTTTACCTGAGCCATCGAAATCTTGGGCGAACACACGGTATCAAAAGGGCCAGGAGAAGAGTGCTGATGCCAAGGCTGCTCATTTGATCCCAATGAAAACTAGCTCACTTCCTCACAGCTCTCATCTCTGTCAGAAAAGCATTTCTCTGACCAGACCTAGCAGTCTGATGATTAGCCAGGTAATCATTCATTCGCGCTGTACAAAGTAGAGATTGCCTTGTGCTGATAAATGCTGTACTTGGATTTCAATTGTAATCCCCTCAGACACCCTTCAGTCTCACATAAACAGCCACAATGGAACGTAGAAGAGGAAACCAGTCAGGAATTTCATTCATTAAATCACAACAATTAAGCAGAAGATGCTGCTGAAATGCGTTAGTGGTCGGGTAGTAACGACTGTCTCCTCCTCTTCATGGCAGGTTCAGACCACGACCATGTGTATCTCAGTCAGCCTGAGTGGCTTTGTGGTCCTGGGTTGTATGTTTGCTCCAAAGGTTCACATCATCATGTTCCAGCCACAGAAGAACGTGACCAGCCACCGGCTCAACCTCAATCGCTTCAGCGTTAGTGGGGCTGCCACTACATATGCATCTCATGGTGGGTTACATGCAGTTACCTCATTGTTAAAGAGCCCGGAGGCTTAAGGGACATCATGGGATCTGTCACATAGATAGGCAGCCCTGTCCCTCATGAAAATATTGTATTATACCTATTGTTTCTGCATTTTTTTTCACGTTTGAGATGTAAGACTGATTGTTACACTGGATTTAAAACTGATCAAGATGGCAAATAAGCAGAAATTATTTTCATATTATGATGAAAAATATCAGAAGAGCATGAAACAGGAAGAAGATATCAAACCTGAGGCTCTTAGCTAAGAACTGTGACTGATCAGTGTGAGGCAGGTCATGCAGAAAGGCACAGAGCGATGTCACAACTAAACCGTTGATGAATCTTGCAGTGTTGCATTTTTGTGGGCCTAAACATGCGTCCACAAAAGACGCTCATCCAGAAAACTGAACACTGAATGTCCATAAGGCTGAGAACACAGATAATCACACTGCAAAAGCAAATTAACTGCAAATCTTGTGATGGAAAACAACAAAACAGAGCACCACAACTCATTGTTATGGTGTGTTCAAGTGCGCAGGAAAGGACACACCAAGATGGAACGAAGTTCATTTCTTATTAAAGGTGACTTAATGTTACCTTTACAAAACATCCAAGGCAAGGTTCTGATCAGTCTTAACACCAACGCACCTCACAGACGACTTTGTGGAATGTCACCATGAAGTCTTTCGAGGTGTCTGAAAATCATCTTTCCAAATACAATCTATCACCTGGTAAAATCTCTCAGGTGTGAAGAACCTGGGTGATGACATTTTCCACTTTGCCCACAAGACAGGCACCACAGACCTGTGAAGAATATTAGTTTAACAAGTCCAGAATCAAATTCTTTGGTTTCATATTCTCTGCGCAAGAAGCTTCAGCAGAGCAGATGAAAGTCAGCCTCCTGCAGAGCCACAGAATCAGAGTAGAACTTTCTGTGAGATGGACAAATTCTTACTCCAGTTTCCCTGTGTCATGTGTGGAGAGGAGATTGTCCCTTACAAAAAACAAATCTGCAGTTAAACTAGTGGACCCCTCCTAAAACCAACCAGTCCTGTGGATGCAAAAACAGCTTCATATAGAGGAGCAAGAGCTGCAAAGTCAGCTAGTGGTGTTCTGGTGCACAAAGATCCTCAGTGGTGGGGTTCTATGGTGAAAAACTGGTCTGTAGAAGGTTCACAGATGGAAGCTACTCTGGTCACGAGTCTGAGGAGACTGACATGCAGAATTCAGGATGTGTCTGTGAAGGTTCTCAGTCATCCAGGTCATGGCATCCTGCTGGGTTAATTCGTAGGCAACTGGACATTCAGGACAGACAGAGGAGGAGCCTGGATCCGTGGTCTGCCCTGAGCAGCACAGGCACACAATGAAACTACTTTGTGTCATCTCATCCGGAATGGAATGGAATGGAATTTCATAAACAAAATCATTTTTCTCATCTGTCTGTCTTTCCAGCCTCCGTCAGCGCCCACTACGTCCCGACCGTGTGCAACGGGAGAGAAATTGTCGACTCCACCACTTCCTCTCTGTGACCACGCCTCGCCCACCTCTAAATCTGCCCTGCGACTGTTAGCCACCTCGGAACGTTATCTCAGCCTCATCTCCCACTTCACTCTCTCTGACTGACACACACACACACACACACACACATACACCTCTCTTGAGGACTAGAACTGTATCGTCTCACAGATGTAGAAAGTGTGTAACTATAATTAAATTATTTTCTAGGGTTGTACATACATGGAATCAACATTGTTGTAAGTAGAGAATCAAAAGAACAAAAAACGTTTTTAGGAGGAACTTTTGGAGCCTTTGTTTTTGATAGCTTTGTTATGATACAGTGTAAATAGACATCCGCTTATAACGATAGGAGGGCGTGTCCCTCAGTCTGGATGCACATTTGTGGCTCTGCTTGCCTCACCTGCAATACCACTCAGACTTTTTATTCCCATGCTTTTTTGTAGATCTCATTGTAATAACTGTTTGTGTATGCATTTCTATAGTGTACCTGTACATTTGTATATTCTTAATTGATGGTTCAAACAGCACAATGACGGTCTTGTAACCCCAGAATGAACACGGCGAAGCCTGGATAACAGCTGGAATAAACAAAAAACAATTCATTCATTTATTTAAAAGACTTTTTCAGACTGAAGATCTGTCATAAAACACATGAAGGACTCATTTAGTTTGCAACAAAATATCTTTTGCTTTTGATACAAATGTTGATTTTTGTTTTACTGTCTTTAATCATAGAATCCCTTTATCTGAATGGCCATAATATCAGACATGTGTTCAACAGTGTGTTCAGTCCCACTCTGTCTCTTTAGACGATTGCTGATGACAACTAACAGCATTAGCACAAAGTACGTGAAGTCTTAAAACTGATCAATGCTGCATTTGGCCTGTCACATCTGCTCTGCTGAACACAGTTTGGTAGCTAGTGTTGATGACGTTCCCCTCCCGGTGCAGTGAGTACTAGTGTTTTGAAAATGGCTATGTGCCTTAATGTAGGTGTCTGACGGTGGAGACGGATGGAGATCAGTTTGCCTGAAAATCCTTGTTTGGTTGATGTTGATGATAATGAGTTCATGTTCATGTGTTTAAGGCCAATCCCATTCATATTTTTCCCTATTAACCTGGCTATCAGTGATCCTTCTCAGGGATCCTGAGGCTGGAATAACAATTAAAAAGAACATAAAATGTGTATTTCTGAAAGACATACATCACACCAAGCTCATATCTTATAGCTATAAATAAGACAGCGGGCGAGAAGCTCATGTGCTAGAGATGAAGTCACTGACTCGTCGTCACTTATTGAAGTGTGCAGTTTACATGTCTGTTAAATATGTTGTCGTTGAGAGGCACAGAGGAGCAGCTGGCTCCCGCAGCCCCAGAGAGGCTCACAAGAGGAAGCAGAGCACACAACGTCAGCTGCTGGCAGACCCCCGTGAACAAAATGATGTTAGAGTAGAATTCATATGCGTCACGTTAATCCTTACATCCATCATAGTATTTGACTCTGCTGGAGTAAAAATATGGGGTGCTGGACTAATTGACACCACCACGTGGAAAACGCTTATTGTAAAGACATACATACGTGTATAAATACCAGACTAATTTACCACTACAGTATATTTAATTTTAAAGAGTGGCCTTTTATTGCATTTTGGATGGGTGTAATTTATTAACAAACTGATCTTGAATGGTTCTATACTACATAATGCTGTCTAAAATAAAGTGTGACTGTCGTTTCCTACAAATAATCAGAATCACTTCTTTTGTCAATTAAAGATCGCCTGGAGAAGCTTTCCAAATACTTTCTCAATTAAATCATCTGTTGACCAGCCTGCGCCTTCTCCAGCCCCTCCTGTGTTTATGCTGAATGATAGATTGAAAGAATCTCAGCAAGCTGCGGATGCGCCAAGACGTGTCGACCTACATTGGTGTGTGTGTTAGGTGCAGAGAGCAGGAGAGAGTGCCGTGGCAGAGCAGAGGGGAGCTGCTGCTGGATTATGTAAAGCACTCCCGCAGCCTAAAAAGTCGCAGCACTTCTATAGAAGCTCAAAGCATCTCAGAGATTCACAGTCTTTGTTAGCAAGAGGCTTAGCCATTCACTCAGTGGTCCTGCTCCCACAAGATACACCCCACATGGCAGGTTGCTATGGACAACCGCCACCACATCCGCTACTGGAATGTCTATTTGCCTCCGTGGAGAGGAGGGGTGAGGAGAGGGTGGAAGAAGAGGAAGAGAAAGAGGAATAACAGGTTGCTGGTCCTGGTTCAAATTGGCAGTGACGGATGAGATTTGGCTGAGCGAAGCCTTGTACTCTACTCCCAGGTCTAATGGCTGCATAAATAGAGTACTTAACCCTGATTCTCCTCTCTTTAGTTTATGAACTCATCTTGGACAAGTCTCACACTCTTCCTCTGACCTCCTGTCTCTCACCCCTTAAACCTTACCCCCGACGCCTTTGACCGCCTCATTTTCCGACCATGTGTGAAACTTGCTGTTGAGTTTGTCTCAGCCTCGACCACCTCTGACAGACTGGTAGCCGGCCTTAAACTGAGGCACTCGGACGTGGTTGCCCACTGCAGCATATGCCAATGAAGCAGGCTTGAGGAGTTTAAAAAAACACACAATGGAGGTGTGTGTGAGAGCTGCTTTAGGAAGTGGGCGGAATGGGGATATGAATTCATCTTCCCCAGTACAGTCTGCTCATCAGAAGTAGCCAGTAACGCTCAGTGGAAGGCACTTTTAATTGGCTTGAGTGGTGAAAATCCTTTTGAAAAGCCTCAGACATTGTAGCTCCATTCAGCCTGTGCCAGCTGCCATGTGCCCCACAAAGGTCTCTGTGCTGTCAATGTCCAAAACAATGTGTCCTTGACACAAGACAAGACCTCTGCCGTGAAATGAAGCAGAGGTTCAAGCTGAACCATGGAAGTCACAAAACAATAGTCCAGTGTTCATGATGCGTGCAATAAAGAGGCTGTGAGGACATCATAATAAATAATAACAGCTGATGTTGTTTGCTTGTGTGTGTGTGTCAACCGGAAATCATCGATACAACAATGGATCGAGCACTGTCAGCTGCAATAACGGTCCCGCGTCACCACTCACCACCCACCTGAGGACAACACGCCCTGGTGTGTGAGTGCAGCCACTTCCATCATACAGAATTAACAACATATAAATACTTTATATTTACACAAGATGCTGAGTTCTTGATTGAGTTCATGAAACATATCAGACAGTAAGAGGCTTTTCTAAACGTTTGTAGTTTATTTTTGCTGCTGTCAAGTAGCTTGTGATTTCTTTTTTGCAAAACTAAATGTGTACTCCTTCTGACAGTGATCACCCTCTGGTGGCCGTACCGGATATTACAGATACCCTCAAACCAGAAGCACTACAGCAAGATATCTGTTCCAAATGAACGCTTAGCAGCACTCGTATTTAATCAACTTATGTTCTTCACTCCTGTTTGTAGAGCACAGTGACATCAAAGAAGGACTGAAGCCTGCAATAGTCAGTATTCTACTGCCCTCTACAGGAGAGTCTGCAGAAGGCAGGCGAGTGGCAGAGAAATTAATTTCAATTTTAGATGTGCTCAGATGTTCAGTGAAATGTCAGAAATAATTTGGGATCTCCGCAGTATGCGAAATCTATGTCAGGTATGAGATAATTTATTCACCTGATAAAATTAGATGAATATACTTTGTTTAATTGGATCGAGAATGCAAAGTAAAGGAAAGGTCAGACAAATTACTCTTTTCAGCATGAACTTCAAAAATACTGTGGCAAACTATAGCATTTAGTCTTGTAACGGTGATTATACACAAACTCATATCCAGAACAAAATAATTACTGCTACACCATGACATGTTTTTGAAACCAGTATCATGTCATTGAACATGAATGTTTTTGTCAGCAAAGCTCATAGAATGAGCTTTTCACTTTCCAAAGAATTCAAAAAATGACGATGAATTTGTCCAAAGCAAACGACTTGTAAAACAATTGCAGGTCAGGATTGATCCACAATAAGAATAAAAACACAATGGTGACTATTCACATTCACGTTATATGCAGATAATAGTGGATATAATACAACTTCTTTTTCAGAAACCGTTGGAACTGGGAAGTTTCACAGAATCCAGGTGGAAAGAGTTGTTTCACTGTGCATGGACATGCTGTCCCTAACAGAGTAAGCTCACTGGTAGCAGAAAACGACATGTATCTTCAGAAACCGTTCACATTTCATCTGTGTGATGTCTAGGATCCCCACAAAAAGACATTTGTCTCATTTCAATTGTACATAAATACTTCATAATTTATTTGACGTACATGGAAAGTCAACAACAGAACCTTCTCCACATTATCTTATCTTTCCAGCTGGTCCATCACAAAACCTTTGAAAAAGACAAACATGATGAGCTTTCTATGGCCAGGATAGAGGTGTGTGTGTGCCAGTGGCCACGGGAGATCAACATGTATCATCAGCGTGATCCTGGTAGCAAAGGTTGAAACTCAGACTGACGCAACCGCAAAACAAAACGGGACATCGTCTTACCCTGAGATCTTCGTTCAGAGTTCCTGACATCAGAATACTACCAGGAAGTATCTGACGGCACACCTTCTCCACACACGTCATCGAGGACTGTCGTACCCAGCTTTAAGGCCACCTCGTATGCGTGACAAAGGTGCGTGATGTGTGTGTACCTGTGTGCACACACAACTGGTCCTCCTGCTGCCGAAGCTCATAAAGGGGGTGACTGGTTAAAGGGACCTTCAACACACAGTCTCCTGAGGGTCTCGTCTGTCCCCTCAATTACTGAGACATCCTTCTAACTCCACACCAGTGCTTTTGGATGAGAGGAGCTCAGCTGAACATTTTCATAGTTCTCTCCGTTCCCCTGATGACAGAGACAAACACTGGTGAAGTAACAGATGATCTAAATACTCTGGGTGCCACTTGCAGAAAAGGACTCACCTTGGACGCTATGGCTTTGAGTTTGCCAAACAGAGAAGGTTTTGTGTACACAACTTCATCTTCCAGATCGCCCTCGTTCTCTCCCTCCATCACGGCACAGCTGTCAGCTCCGGGCATCTCACAGTCTTTGTTGGCAGACATCACCAAACGGGAGTACTTATATTCCAACCTAGCAGAGGTAGAGCCAACATTTTACAGGGAGATACCACAAAGGACGTTGGCTACATAAATAATTGGGCATTTGTGACTTGCGCGAGAATAGGCGAGAAGGAGGATAGAAAATAGGTGAGGAAGACAGACGGTGGGAGATGAATAACACATTTGAATGGGAGGCACAGGGGAAGAGATGACGAGGTGGCAAGATGGAGAGGAATCTTCAGAAAAGAGGAAGACAAATGTGAGACAGACAAAAGGGGGAAAAATTGGCAAATATGAAGAATGAGGTGGTTGACGAAGGTGAAAATTAAAGCAGGAATGGATAAAGTAGAATTGGCAAAGAAGGGATAAGGTTATAGGGTGAGAAGGAAAATAAAAATAAGAACGAGAGAGCGACAAGAAACAAAATGGTACCGTTTGTTCTTCTTCCAGAAGTAGCAAGTGATCGAGACAAGGAGCACGGCAGTGAAAGCTGCCAGACCAGCACCGAGACGCACCCAGAAATCCATCCCCTCACATGCCACCATCTTCTTCTGAGGCAGGCTCACACCTCCCATACACAGCTTCGGCTCGGTCCACACGTACAGGATGTCCTGATGAGGAACACGACAGGGGTTAAATGATGAAGGTACGTGACTGACAGAACACAAAGCAGAAAACGTGATAGTAATTATTAGTCTGATCGATGATTCAGACACTTTTGATGGTTTTATGTCATTTCCTCACGACTGGAGCTGTTTTAACATGTTAACCCTGAAAACACCCTAACAATGCCGTCACATGTAGTTATAGTTCTGTGGAGGTGCACATCTGACCACAGCATATGTTACCGTGTAAACAGCAAATGTTCCTTACACAGGAGGCACCATCAACCCAACCCAAGGTTTGAAGGAGTCTAAAGGTGGGACACTTTAAAATGCAATATCAGTGTTGAATGAGATGTGTGTGTAAATGTCAAATTAACCTTTCAACACAGACAGTATCCCCGGCGCTACATTCACGCTAGCATACTTTGGAGAACCATAATTATGTAACTATTTCTATCAGAAAACATCAAACGTTTAATAAGAAGATGCATTCAGTTCCCCTCCCTGGTGTGAAGGAGGAGCTAGGAGTAGGAGAAAACGTTGATCAGTTCCTGAAAGTTGACAACAGCTGCCTTGCTGTCATTACGGTAATCCCATTCGCTCTGTTGCCGGAAGCCAGCGAATCATTACCGTAATGACAGCAAGTTTTCTCCTTCTCCTAGCTGCTTCTTCACACCAGGTCAGGGAACCAAATGCAACCTCTCAGCTTTCAGGAAGCGTTTTTCTCATCAATGTTTTCTGATTTGCTGTCGCCAGTGGCAGCGATACTGTCGGTATTAAAGGGTATTAAAGGGTATTAAAGGGTTAAAGCTGAACGTCTGCACATTGACCGCACAGCGTCTGTTCAGATGTTCTGTCTGCGCACACCTGGTGTCCTCCCTTGCAGGCTCCCTCTATCCGATGGAAGTCCCTCTCTGTGCATGTAGGACAGGCGCCCGAGCTCTCCCAGAGGAAGTGAAAGCTGCAGCCGTCACATGTTCCTGCTGGACACTGACTGCAAAACACAAACGTTGTCACTTCTGCACAGCATTCCAGAGCATCAGAGAGAAGCATCACAAGCAATGAGGGAAAGAGTGACAGACACCTGGGCACAGACAGCTCCCCTTTACTGCTCCTCTGTGGGTCACAGCGGAGCGTCAACACCGCACTCCGACCGGACTCACAGGACGAGGTCACCTGCAAAGACCTGACCGACAACAAAACGACAACTGAGGAAAAGAGCCTCACTGTGGCACCGGGACACGGAAACCTATGGGCACAAGTTCTCATAGGTTTACTGAGTCCATTCCTTAGTGCACAGTACAATGTCACATTAAAGCAGACCTTGGTGAGGTCAGCTAATGTATGGGATATAAGACATTATTACATCATTTTATTCTATTCAACATTTGTACTGATGACAGATGTATAAATTCATTTTTGTTTATATCAGACTAAATGAGAATAAAATGAAATTATCAAAAAAGTTGTTCCTTCAAGAGGTTGCAGTGACCTTTACTCAGGTCGAGTCAAGTTTGTGACAAATGTGAAGAAATCCTCTCAAGCTGTTCCTAAAATACTCAGCCAACAACTTCACAGAGTAGGTCTGCGACTGGCAAACAGCAAAGAAGCAAAAAAAGCTGAAGGGTACCGGTAGTAGAAGTTGACATCGGGAACTTTCCTGGAGGTCTGAGGGTACAGCTCTGTTCCTGCCCTTATTCCACCAAGGGTGCTTTCTACTGTTGCTCCTGTGAGACACATTTAAAGTCACACTGTAGTTTCCTCATCATTAAAAGACAAACTAAACTTAAAAGCCAAGATTCAGTCTTGAGACTTTCTGTGCGTCATATTTCCAAACTGACCCAGAAAGGTGTCGGCCAGGTCAATGGACTGCGATGTGAGTGCTGTGTGAAAGCCTCGTCCGCTCGCTGGGATGATTGTCGACTGACAGATGAAGGTCTTCACAGCGTTGGTTCCTTCGGCTTTCTCTGTCTGCGAGTCGCTGATGGATAGGTCTGTCACGTTGTCTGTGCACACCGCCAGATTCTCCTTCAACGCAGGACGAGAACAGCAATATCAACAACAGCTTTATCACACAGACAGGCCTCTGAAACAGCTCTGCTTCTTCTCACCTGGCCTCCACACAGGCTGATGTTGAACTGGTGGAAGTATTTAGTGCCTTTGGAGGTGAAGCTCGGTCCGTTCATCAGTGATCCCACCGACCCGAGCGGGCTAAAGTCAAACGTGAGAGTGACGTTGCCATCGGTGTGGGTGAAGTTACAGTCACTGTAACATAAACGGTGGTCCTGGAAAGGAAGAGGATTGTGGTCATGTGATGATCAGTCAAATGAGTAAAGGTTTTATAAACGACATGTTTGTTGTCGCTTTCCAAACCTTGTCGCTCCTGCTGGCTGGTCCACAAGGTCTGCAGGCGTCCGGACCCAGCGCGGCGTGAGAGGCGAGGTAGGTGTTAGGTGGACACTCTGTACACTGGCTGCTCTGTGGGTCGATGTAGTGTCCTGGTGGACATGGCACGCATGCCGAGCTGGACGCGTGGGCGCTGAGGGCACAAGCTCTGCACTCGGAGGACACTCCGTCGACAGCGTTACTCACTGTGATGGAGTAGAGCCGCGCCACATCGTTCACATAGTGACGCAGCTGAGGACAGAGATGGGAATGAATCCACTGATGGCTGGATCCAACTACAGCTATAATAATAATATATGTATAACAATGGAAAAAAAGGTACGACACACGGGAAACTTCAGTGATAAAAGTCTTTACCGGAAGTTCTAAAATATATATCACTTATTGTTGATGTAATGTGTTTCTCCCCATAGCTGTGACTCCTGTCATAATGATCCCAATGATCCCTCTTAAGAGACAAATAATGGTCCCACGCCCACATGTCAGCCCGAAAGTTAACATGAGAAAACATGTCACTCACGTCTGCAGGTTGGTTCGTCCTCTGGAAAGCCCATGTGTAGGTAACCGGGGCATTTTTGGTCATGACGTGTGTGTATGACTGTCTGGTTTTGGTTCTCTCCCAGGACTCTACCACTGTGGTACTTTTCCTGTTTACATCCTTAAAAGAAACATTTAACAAATGAGCCCTCCAGTTTTCTACCACTGCTCTTCTGTTGTGCTGGATCACAGTCCACAGATTGATGGGACAGACTGCCTGTGTGCCAAGTCAGTGTATAATAATGCACAGAGCAGGAAACAAACTGCGAGTCTGGAGCTTTTCTCACCATCATGAAGTAGAGTTCACAGTCTGCTGTGCATACAGTCTCAAATTCAAATGTTATGCGGCCAAACTCTGTTGCTGAGTGGCTTGACGTAGGCAGCCTGGTGCAAACAGACGAGAAATAGACACAGCTTAGTTGTGGTTAAAAAAAAAAAAATTCAACAGCATTCAACATTGGTTCAACAACTATACATCCTACACAAACACACACACACAGACTGTCTACGTGAAGTACTAAGCTGCTAATAGGCATGTCAGGATTAATCGAATTTACGATTAATCGCAGTTGTTAAAGTCACAGACCTGCTGCAGGAACCTCTCTGCTACTGTCTCTGCTTTTGTCTGTTAATGTGTCTGCTACAGTCTCTACTTATGTTTCTGCTAATGTCTGCTAAACACGTCAGATATGTGACAAAGTCATTAGACATTCGTCCATCCCTGTTTATATGTGTCAGTGTAAAAACTAGTCCCACCCCAAACAACATCCCGGTGAGTTCACAAAATGTTCGTTTTTCGATGGAGGGGGTCACCCATCAGTTCAAACTGCATAACTGCCTTGATTATATGGAAATTTCCATGTCCTTGCAGCTCAACTTTACATTCATTAAATCTGCCATAAATATTTTCTCTCGGATCGTTTTTTCCCCAATATGAAATCTTGACATCTTTTATTTGCAAAAGGTCATTTAACATGAAAAAATGTTGGAAAATATATATCCTTCAATGGAAGCATTTTTTTCATAATGACTGTGCAAATCTTAAAATCGGGATTATTTCCTTGAAGATAACAGCAATTCCAAAATCTGACATCATGACATGCCTAGCAGCTAACACATCCACAAGGAGTCCTACACTGATGACAAAGCAGCAGGAGCAGGTTGTGTCTTGCTCAAGGACACTTGGACACCAGCTCTGGGAGCCAGAGGCCCAGCTGCGGACGTCCAACTTCAGAGCCATCCCACTTGTAACGGACAAAAGTAATGGAGACTTTGCTCACTTGAATCCAGGAATATGGATGTTGAGGATGAGGTAATCGTTATCCGAGCTTCCTGCTCCGCTCTGAATGTGGTCACCAGCCACTTCCCAACCTACAGGACATAACAAAGGCAAGTTTCTGAGTTATCAGTTTTAAGGAGGCAGATGCACTGTACAGACACACATCTGAATGTAGGTGGTAAATATTAGAGGTGGGACCCGTTTCTTGGGTCTTCACCCTCAGGTCAGGCCACTTTTTCTCTATTTACTGTTAAGCTCTCGCTTATGTGGGTATAATGAAAAGCATGAAGATGAATTGTTTGCTCAGAGTAGCGTTTCACAATGTGATTTCTTTCTACCTCTGTGGTGCTAGACATATTTTACTGTCCCACAAACACCCACCATTCATACTGTCACACTTTGAGTTGCCCACATTGAAGCAGGAGGTCTTCATGTTTGCCGGAAGAACATTCCACCATTTGTATTCGTAGCCTAAGGTGGGCTCAGTCCCTGCTGGACAATGCTTGCACGCTGCGGATAGAAACATCAAGTGGGAAAACACATGAAGAAGAACAAGAGTAGCTAAAGAAAACCGTCAGGGAGAAGTAAATCAGTTCTCAGTACGTTTCATCCCATCGGAGTAGGTCCCAGGAGGGCAGGGCGAGCAGGTGGCTGTGTCATTGTTATAGAAACCAGGGTTACAGGGGGGGCAGGGCTTTCGTTCTCCACTAGGAGGCAGCATCTCAGCCCCAGGCACACCCTCAAGACAGATCTTTGGCTCAATCCACTTATACATGACCTGAGTCTGAAATCACACACAAAAACATACGCGGTGGAAATAAGAACGTGGCAGCAGAGTGTGACGCTCTGACGAGGGTTTTCCTCTCACCTTCCCCTCGTGATCGCAGGCTGTGTGGATCTGGAAATAGTCCTTCCTGGAACACGGAGGTCTGTCCTTACACGCAGCTGAGCCCTCAGCTAAAAAACAAAAACTCAATTCACTGTTTGTTCATCTCATGAAAGGAGAACTATGGATTCACAATTCATTTTTTATATAAAAGCCAAAGCCGAAGCATTGACAATGTGAAGTATTCACAACATAACGGGTTTATATGATCACTGTATTATGTTAGGCCCCATTATGAGCATTTACACTGAATGTTGAACATATAATATAAATCACAGTATGAGCCTTTTTAATTCAGTGCACTTTTTTTTTAAGATCTAAGTCTAATCTAAGATCTAAGATCTAATCTAAGATCTAAGATCTAAGATCAATAACCCCCTGGCGCATGGGGGGTGTAATTGACACAGTAGGATTAGAACAGAAATGGAAATATTTAGTCCCAAGAAAAAGGAGAAACGGTCCCATTCACCTCTGGTGCACTGACTGATGAGGGAAACTGCAGCTGACAAACAGATTTTACACCACATTCTTTCATCCACAGAAATCACTTGTATTCTGAGCGTTCCACACCATCTGCTGTGTGTGCTCGTTCCCAGTGATGCTGAACCTCTCTGCACTGAACTAACAAGCTTTAGTTTCAAGAAGTCAACTAATTTGGCAGAAAATAGGACATGCTCCTTCCCTGTCCTTTGGGTGTGTTGTGAGCAGCACTGAAAGCAATCAGGCTAAAAAGCTGAATACTGAAGAGCAGCTTTATTCTGTTGTTCCAGAGGGACACACACACATGAACAGAGGATGTATCCATCATCGTGTGTGTGTGTACCTGCATACTGAGTGGTGGTGTTACAGCGGGTGCAGGAACTTGCACCACGGCCAGAGAAGGTATCCCGGGGACACAGTTCACACGTGGAGGAACCTGGGACGCGGCTGAATGTTCCCGGCTTACACAGGAAACACTCGGATGTGTAGGCGACTCCTACAGAATGGAAAGAGAATGGAATGGAATGAAGATGTATACACGATGAAAGACTGATTGGGAAGAGAGGGCCAAGAAAAGAAACGTGTCATTCACCTTCGATTTGGACGTTTTTCAGCAAAACGGGCTTCACCACTTTGGACCCCACCAGGACCCCACCAGTCACCCAGTACAAGATGTTGGTGCCAGACTTTAAATTCACCTGGAGGACACGACATTTCATCACGTCGATCATCGCGATCATCACGTCATTCATAAAGGAAACACGTGCACAGATCCTCCGAGGTCACAATGAATTTCAGGCCGTAAACCTTCAGACGACATAAAAACCATAGATCTGCTTGTTACTTTATTTGACCTCCCAAGAGAGGCTTCAAGAGCACAGCCAATGTGCAAAGAGTCCAGTCCGGAGGTCTAACGCTCTGGGCCGTAATGCTGAAGCTTCCCCAGGAGTGTTTGAATGAATGCAGAATCATCTGGTAATTATTCCAATTTCCTGGGTCAACACAGATCTAATGCACATATACCTAGAAAGTCATTTCACCCTGTGTGGGGCAACAAAACACTATGAAAGCGACGGCAGATAATTCTTTGTACTGATCTTTGAACTTCTGATCAGCTGGAGAGCGAGTCGACCTTCCGGTCACCCCACAGCCTGCAGCACTTACCGAGTGGGTCGCCCATTCACTGTGATTGGTGAGTCTGAGGAACTTTGTGTCAGCGGATGGATCCATCTCCTGACACTGGTCATTCTGGATCTGAACACAAATAATCATTAAAACATTTCAAGTGACTTCAGTGTTTTATGTGACAGTGATTACTTTTAACAAATAACTACATCCTGCTCACTCAGGCTACTTCATTAGCTGCTTGGTTTGTCTGACCGAGTTGTTCTTGTGAGACTGAAATGTTGATTTTATGATGTTTTTGGCACATCTGATGTCAGAAGGACATTCACAACGTCAGAGGTGATACATTAATACTCACAAAGAATTTAAACAGCAGGTTGTTGTCTGGATACTGGTACTCAAAGCTGACAGATCCCTGTTTCTTCAGATGGACTGCGTAGATGAGAGAGACCGTGCATTCATCCCTGTTGGACTCCAGGTAGTTTCCCTGTGGCACCCAGGAAGAGCTAGAGAAGAGGCATTTCAAACCGTTAGAGCCCACCTGAACCCACCTGAGCACAAACGTTTCTCATTTCTCACACACCTGTTGCACATGAGTCTGTCGTCTCCGTTAGGACTGTTTTCCAGAGAAGTTGCCAGGCTACTGAATCCTGCAGGCAAGGAATCCCATTGGTCGAAGCGGACGCCGCTGCCAAGGGAGTAGCTTCCTGCTGCACACTGGCTGCATGCTTGAACTGACATCTCCAGGAACTGGCCGGCCTCACACGAGAAGGCTTGACAACACAAAAGAGGTATGAAGAAGAAGATGACGATGAAAAAAAAAAAAATACATTTCCATAAAATGACTGCAGGGTCACACAAATCCCTGCAGGGCTCAGTGCTATGAAGCCTAAAAGTCTTAAAGAAAGTTAATCCACACATCCTGTTACACACTGTTTGTCTGGCATTCTCCAACTGAACCAACGTGTCTGCCAGCGTGTGACAACTTTTCACAGCTTTTCCTCATTCCTGATCGAGACAAATGTATTGTGTCGACCGCTCATTGCAAAAATGTGTGCGGGTATAATCCGAGTGGTTGACCTGCAAACACTACTGACAAAACTGGTTCTCAATGTGGTGAGCAGTGATACTTTGATTGAGTCGACTTCTTCCAGTCTTATATGTCAAGGCCACAAGCAGTGTTCGAGGGAATTTTAAACAAAAAACAGGAAGGAAACACACCAAGCACCAGCGATAAGGCGCCTCACCTCACCCCTACCCAATTATTGTATAGGACAGTTATTTTCTCTGTAAGCAGTTAAAGCAAATGTGAAGTGACTACGTGAAGGAGTGAGTAACTTATCCCCCAGATTTTTACCAAAGCTTCCACCCCATGAGTGAAGGAGTGTTGAACGAGTGCAGGGTGAACCTGCTCCGTTGTCCAAACAAATCATTACACCACCTGACCAATTATCAGTACAGACACTGCGGAAGGTATGAGTCTCTAAATTCCTCTTGGCCTGACACTGAAGAAAAACAGCAGACGATGATTGTGAGGCAGTGTTTTGCTCAGAGGTTGTTGGCCTGTGGCTTTGCTCTGTGATTGGCTCGAGATGATCTAAAACAGGGTCAACAGGCGGCAGTGGTGGGAATTTCGGGTGACTGATAAGGAGGTGACACTGACACACACACACACACACACAGAGACAGAAATACAAACTCTCACTCTCTTACAAACAAATGTGCACAGTTACTCAACTTACTACACTCTGTGCCATGTACCGGCTCCGGTAGACCGACGCAGAAACCAGGGTTATGGGGGATGGCCACTCTCCAACGGGATCCAGTGCTGTCACACTCTGTGTACTCATAGTAGTAATCCATCTGCAACACACCAGCAACAATTCAATCAGCACACAAGACCGATGGAAGTAGAGGTCGGAGAGGTCACAGGACACAGTGGGGTTCCCTTCTGTCCATCACACCGGATTATTTGTCACATATATGTCAACAAAGAGTCAATACAATGAATCAGAAGATGACGTGAGTGACGCTGGTGATATGAAATTAACTTGCTTTCAAAAACATGAACCCTCATGAGGCTGTTATCTCACAGGCAACAATCAAGCCCCCGGACACGCAACATTCCTCCTCAACGGCCATGGGAACAGTTGTGATGGCGGCAGCGGGCTCTTAGAACAGCCAGCAGCGTGACAGATAGAGCTACTTTAGAGCGTCAGTGTTTTACCGCTGCATGTGATAATCAGCCATGATGCATCATCTGAGCTGAACCAGATTTTGACACTTCAGGTTCACAGAGACAAGAAAGCAGAACGAATCTCCCACATGGGCTGTAACTGATCTAGTAAATACAGTTAGTGTCTATTACCTGTATAGATATTGTCTTGCATGTTACATAGGTATATTTAAAATTTGCAATTTGTCTTTACTATTTTATCTCTAATTGTGCTATTTGACTTTGTTGATGTTATTTCTGCAAAAGAGAGATTTAAACACTATGTCATAACAGCTTCGTGGCTGAATTTCCCATTTCAAGTTGAAAGCTGCATTAACCCCAGTGTGAGGAGTGAGATGGAGCCAGTGGTTGGACGTCTGTGTCTCCTCTATCCTGGGTCGTGTGAGTGAGCTGCCGGTCCGAGCTGAGGAGGTGTTGATCTGACGCCGGAAAAAGACCCGTTCATGCAGGAAACTGATAACACCCCTCAGCCCTGAAGTTCATCACAAGGCGCCAGTGAATGCATGCTGTGCCAGTGAAAATATTTACTAAGGTTTGTTTTTATCTGCTGGAGCTTCTGGCGAAATGAAAGAGGAAAATCTAATTAAGTCATTGTACTTGATGTAGTCACGACTCGCTGTCAGCCGATGGAGCCTAGCGGCCTATTTTCTTCTTCTGTCGTTGATCGAGTGAAACGTTAGTAACGGACCAGCGGAGACATCTCTCACCCCGCCGCACTGCCGCTGGCCACCGGCCCCGTCCATCAACCGGAGGAGGAGAGCGCAGCACACCAACCGAGCCGCGAAGCGCATCGTAGCTCACCCGAGGCCGCAGGATGAGCTGGAAATGAAAACATGAACCGCAGAACGAACCCGGACAACCGAGGTTGGGTCAGAACCAACCGCTGGAGCTGCTTCTGTTCGCTTCGTCTGCAGATTGTCGCCACCTGCGCTGATCCTCAAACTGACGCTCCGTGGGCGATTCTGCTAAGCCAGGCAGGATAAACACGTACTTCCGGTTAAAGTTTTCAGGGTAAAATAGATGATGCAATTGGAGGCTTTATTTTTTAACATGATGCGATCAAATTTCTTAATGCTTGGTGTTGTATTATTTTTATCTATACTGACATTTGTGATTGTGTCCATGTGTGTGGAAAATGACGTTCTTTGAGCGGGGAAATACAAAAGTAATTTTAGTTTGAAGGTGAAATGGTAAACCTCCGGTTACTCCTGCGGAGACATTACATGACATTCGGTGATAAATCTGCCATCACCGGCTCTGACTGTCCAGTGACGTCAGGAACAATAATACGAATCTGTACGGTGAGCTCTTCTTTGCTTTGTGTGTTTAAAATGTTGTATAAAATATATATAAATATATATTATTTTAAAATACAATGTAACATATCTGTGACAAACAATAGTGCCGAATTTCATCCATTCAGATTAGTCTGGACTATTAAAAAAATCCCAGATTGTACAGCAAAGCACCAAACGCTTTTATGTTCACTGTTAAATGCAGTCCATAAGACCGGCCACTAGAGGACACCCAAACCCCACAGGAACTTATGCCCGCACTGAGCTCATGTTCCTAGCCCTGGTCCTACGAGAACACCTGAGGAACACCTGCAGGTAGATGTCACCAGCTCCAACACACCTGACTGGAATGTTCTGAAACAACTTGAGGCTAATTAATGTTCAAGCAGAAGCTAATTAAAATGTGTAACACGAACCACGGACTAACCCGGTGCAAGGTAAATCTGATGGATATCACACGACCGATGTGTTTTTACTTCTTACGTTATAAAACAACCCTCCTCTGGTTGTTGTCTTCCAGGTAAGAGAAGCCAGGTAGCATTAGCACGGGCGCTAGCTAGCGAATGACGTATATCAACGTGTGTGTGTGTGTGTGTGTGTGTGTTTCATATTTCATGTTCAGTAAAAAGCAGTTGAGGAGGGCTGAGAAATCAAACTTCATCTAAAAATCATTTCGATTTCTGTCAATGGATTG
>CAAKHB010005892.1:41650-108543 GCA_901007665.1 Aeoliscus strigatus | reverse complement strand
CGCAGCTCCATCATCCTGTTCAGTCTGCTGATGGATGAGTTGGAGTGTGTGAGCGTGAACTCTAGCGAGGACCCGGTCCCAGCCTGGGACCCGAACTGGGGGTGCGGCTCCTCGGACGGGGGGGACGCGGTGCACGCGGCGGTGCGCGCCGTCATGACGTGCGCATACGTCCTGGTGGTGGGTCTGGGTCTGCTGGGGAACGTGACGCTGCTGCGCGTGTTCTGCGGTGGCGCGGCGCCACGCAGCGAACCGAACATCTTCATCTGCTCGCTGGCGGCGGGAGACGTATTGCTGCTTCTCACGTGCGTGCCGGTGGACGCTTTCCGGTTCTTCTCCCGGGACTGGCTGCTGGGGGAAGCCGCGTGCAAACTGCTGCCCGTCATCCAGCTGACGTCGGTGGGCGTGTCGGTGTTCACGCTGACGGCGCTGAGCGCGGACAGGTGCGTTCATGCGTTCACCCTCACGTTCACACCGGAAGAGCTAGGCTGGTTCTGTTTGATTTCATGTCTGCAGAAGTTCTTCAGAAGTTCCTCTCCAAACATCTGATCTCGGCTGACTCTACGGTCCATCGATGACTCAGCAGTTCACTTCAGCTCATTGTTTTAGAAACTTCTAGAACTTTTGCAACGGGAAGTGGGGTGCTGATGTCATCACCAGCTGATGAGAAGACTCCGCCCCAGATTCATTTGACGAACTTCGTCCGTCGTCGTGACAACCACAAGATCTGTTTGTGATGACCTGGCGAAGGGGCGGGGCTTTATAGAAACACCAGGGAGTCCAATCGGCTCCGCCCCTTTGTCAAACATCACTTCTGTGATGTTTTTCGCCGTGTGGGGCGTGCACGCAGAGTCACGACAAAGATGTGTGTGTGTGAGGTTCTTTCCTCTGCTCGTCATCACTCATAATGAAGGAACCAGATCTTCTAGGCAACGCTAATGAAGGAGGAAACGCCCTTAATTAGCAATTAGCTGCTAATCCCTCCCCACCAAGTGACTCACTTCACGCTTCAGAGGAGCAGCCCAAGCAACGGAAGAGAACGAGGAACAAAGAACAAAGAATGAGGAGAACGAAGAGAACAAGGAGAACGAGGAGAAGTGACAAATGAGAAACAAGGATTGGGGAGAAGGAGAGAAACAAAGAGAATGAGGAACAAGGAACAAGGAATGAGGAGTACAAGAACAAGGAATGTAGAGAACGAGAAACGAGAACATGGAATGAGGAGCGAGTCAAAATGTTCTTACCCTTTGTGCTTTGTGACAGGGACCAATGTCTTCAATGTGTCTCCACATACAACAGGAAGCTCCTCCTCCACCTGTCCTCTGTCCTCCAACAAACATCGAATTCCTTTAGTTTCCCACCTTCATCGTCTGCAGATGTTTGTTAGTGGGCGTTCCTTAGCGGTGTTCATTAGCGCTCAAAGCTGCAGCAGATGATTGATGAGTGCATCTGGTGGAGTTTTATTCCTGTGGCTGTGATGAGCTGTGTGAGGTCAGAGGTCACACGCAGCGTCGGTGTTTGACGTGTGAACGCGTTGGTTTCCGTCAGGTACAGAGCCATCGTCAACCCCATGGACATCCAGTCGTCCAGCGCTGTCCTCAGGACACGGGTGAAGGCGGCGTCCATCTGGCTGCTGTCTGTCCTGCTGGCGCTGCCCGAAGCCGTCTTCTCTCAGGTCGTCTCCATGCAGGTAAGTCGGCGCCGCCACTGCCCCCGCGCATAAGTCTTGGTCAGCTGATCGGCTCCTCCCCTCAGGGACACCGGGACGACCCCAATGGGACCTTTGTAAACTGCGTGCCGTACCCGCTGTCCAATCAGATGCATCCAAAGATCCACTCGGTGATGATCTTCCTGGTGTACTTCCTGTTTCCTCTCGCCATCATTTCCGTGTACTACTACCACATCGCACGCACGCTCGTCAGGAGCGCGCATGACATGCCGGGGGAGGTCAGCGAGCACAGCCGGAGACAGGTGACATGCATCGCTCACTCACTCACACTTCCTCACACACACACACACACACACACACGAGCCTTGAGAGTGGTTCAAACAGGAACCAATGACAAGTCACCACCACGGCAGCCAATAAGGACACACACACAAACTCACACGCAGCAGACAGACAGGGGCGAGGGGGGTGTAAAAAGCCTCCTGTCAGTCGATCAGGTCCACACACTTAAGGTCAGAGGTCGTTCACAGGAAGAATCGCGACCTTCAGTTTACCTCTCACAACGTTTCCTGTCAAATCAATGGAAGCAGCTTTTCACCGCAGGTCTGATCTTTGTCCAAGCGTATGACTGTGAACAAGTTAATGTACAGCTAACGTGCAGCTGACATACGGTAACACACAGCTAATGTACAGCTAACGTACAGAGAACATGAAGCTAGCTGTGCTCCGTGCAGATGGAGACCAGGAAGCGTCTGGCGAAGATCGTCCTGGTCCTCGTGGCCTTGTTTGCCGTCTGCTGGTTCCCAAACCACGTTCTCTACCTGTACCGCTCGTTCAACTACGAGCACATGGACGTGTCGCTGGCGCACCTGCTCGTCACGCTCGTCGCCAGAGTCCTCAGCTTTTCCTCGTCCTGCGTCAACCCGTTCGCCCTCTACCTGCTCAGCGACACCTTCCGCCGCCACTTCAACAGGTCAGTGTGCCAATCACACACAAGCTCCTCCCTCTTTTCCAGACATGCTCATTGTGGGCGGGGCTGTGTGGGTGGATGAGGCTGGTTGTGTGGGTGAGGCTGTCCCAATGTGCAGCTGTCTGCGTGTTTGTCATGTAGCCGGGTCTCTGATGGACTGTCTCCGCCCTCAGTCAGCTGCGATGTGCTCGTGGCTCCGCCCCGGAGCGTCAGGTCAGCTACCTGCACAGCACCTCCCACATCCGCCTCACCTCCATCAAGAAAGCCACGCCCCCTGCTGCCATCCACCCTCCAACAGCCAATGGCAGCAGACCGGATGTGGCTCTGTGAGGGGGCGGAGTCATGCTCATACCCAGAGGAACGCCAGCCGCTCCACCTACGTGTTGTACGTGTTGATGTTTTGTGACATTTGACCTTTGATGTTTGCCGTGCTGTGTGTGAACACACCTGTCGTCCAGGAGTCGTGGCGGCTCCTGCGTACGTTCATTTGTTCACTCGCTGTCAGTCTGTAGAACAGAATGAATCAATAATCACCAATAATCACAGTGGTTGTAATGTGATGCATGAAGATTTTTGAATAAACGTGCTTGTTGTGTCTGAACCTGGTTGTTTCTGTGTAGTTTTGGGGTCAGAACACAACACCTCAGGATCGGAGCACATGCGTATGCGTGTGCAGCATCCGTCTCCATCAGAGACGTCTTCCAGCTGATTGGTCTTCATCTGCACGTTCTGACACACACACACACACACACACACACACACACACGGCAGCGGGAGCAGGTGTTGCTGAAAGTGTTTAATGAAGAAATCTCAGCTGATTCAATAAAATCGAAAATGTATTATACACACCACACACACATACACGCACACACAATACCCACAGCACACTGAAGGCTCAAATATACTCGGACGGAACGTACATGGAACAGACTCCACAGAGGTCTGGGCCGACTCAAAGCAGACGTTCACAAAGCCCGTGTTCGCAAACCGTAACATGTTACGTTCAGGCAGACTCTGCTCCGTGTACTGGTGCCAGCGGAGCAGAGCAGCTCCGTGTCCGTGTCCCAACACGTGACAGAAACATGTAAACAACGCACACGGACAAGGACACGGCAGTTCGCTCAACAATGGAAGTTCTGATGACTGCGGACGGAATACGGAAGAGTCTGCTAAGCTCACTGGAGTCTGTGAGCATCTTCACACAGTACACACAAACACAGGACAGGGTGTGTGTGTGTGTGTGTGTGTGTGTGTGTGTGTGTGTGTGTGTGTGTGTGTGGTGTTAAATGTCAACACACAGATGGAAACATTCTCCTGTTCTTCATGTGATCACAGCAACAGATGGTCGAGAGTTTCAACGAGATCGACTGTGTTTGAGTGCGTGTGTGAGTGCGAAGGTGTGTATGCATATGTCTGTCTGTCTGTGTGAGTGTGTGTGTGTGTGTGTGTGTGTTTGTGTACTCAGAATGACAGGAACCGTCATCATTCCTCAAACTTCACGTCTGTCGCCTTGCAGTCAGTTTCAAACACTCACACTCACACTCTCACACCCTCTCTCACACACACACACACACACACACACACACACACACACACACACACACACACACAGAAGGACTCTGTGTTCCTGCCCTGTCACAGATGATGAACCGCCACCGGCACTTTTCACGTCATGTTCAAGGTGCAACTGAGCACCGCTGACGCCAGTGGAGAGTCGACTCATAACGACTGAAGTCTGAAGGACGACAGTCAGTTCTCCACGTCCGCTCACTCACACACACACGCGCACACACACACGATCCGCTTGCAGACGGTCTCAACCTCCCGCTCAGAACAGGGGGCGTGGCCCAGCGCCATCAATCATTGATCAGAGTGAACAGGTGAAGAAGAAACGTCAGCGGGATGAAAGGACACGGACAGTTAATATGGATGGAGGAGACATCCTGTAAGGTCACACACACACACACTCAGACACACACTCACTGACATAGATGCACACACACACACACCCTCAAGTGAGTGTATCCATGGAGATGGGTCAGCCATTGGAGCTGATGATGCCATCAGACGTGTTTGTTGTCAATTCTCAAACTGTTGCTTCTTCTCACTCTCAAACCTCTGACACACGTTCTTCTGTTGACGGGTTTGTCAGAGTGACTCGTGTGGACACATGAACGGATCTGGGATTAATCTGAGAGCAGGTTCTCAGCAGCACGACTCCGTCTGTTCTGATGGGCTCTGGAGACACACACACACACACAAGCACACACAGAGTGACACTTACATAGACACAGACACACACACACACACACACACACACACACACACACACACACACAGACTCAGACACATACACATGCACATGCACTCACACACACACACACAGCCTGCAGGTGTGTGTAAGCGTGTGTGTGAAAAGCAGCATGACGTGGAGCTGCTCGTCACCTTTGACAGGTCAGCTGATTGTCAGCTGTCAGCGTCCTTCTCATTCTGACAACTCTCCTGTGCAAATACACTCCTTCAATCTGTTGCTAGGCAACAGTGCACTCTGCTTTCTCTTTTTGTTGCACTGGACGACAAACGGAGCAGCTTCTCACTGTCAAGTCGCTTTGTCACCTGTGACTTCTGACAGAACAAAAAGGAAAACACACACACACACACACACAGAGTACATAGCAGTGTCAACTATGGGCAGAAACAGACCACTACACTTGAATTCTAATTGGCTACGACTCAGCAGCTGTGTGAGAGGGTGGGGCTTGGAACAGGTACCGGAATCACAGCCAATCACAGAAGAGCTGACCTCTGACCTCTGTTTCGCTCCTCTCAAATCCACATCACACATCGACGTGACTCTGGAGTCGAGAAGAGTCGTGTGTGCTACAGGTCTACGTTGGCTGGCGTTTGTCGCAGCCAGAACGAGTGATTGACAGCTGCTTGATGAGATGTAATGATAGAGGTCAGCAGGTGACACGCACGCACACTCACACACACACTGGTTGGCCTTGATGAGACGTAATGACATCAATCCTCTGAGCTGTCTCTCTTCTTTAAGACGCTCGTTAGACGCAGCCACTGCGGAACGCCCAAACACACACCCACACGCACACATACACACACACACTCGTGATTTCAGATGTGACCTTCTCAGCTGCGTCTGATCCCAGTGATCAGTTCCATCGCAACAACCCTGCTGCAGAAATGAAACAGACGTGAAATAACATTAACGGCTGAGAAATGAAATGGATGGATTGTACTCTCACACACACTCACACAGTTTGATTCGTGATTAACGCAGATTAACGCTGAACACGACTCGTCTCCTCAGGTGGCAATGAAGACACACTAAAAAGCACGGAGCAGTTGGACGGACGTGGTCCAACAAGGAGACGAGGAGAACAAGGCCACGAGGAGAACCAGGAGATGATGACAACCAGGTCAACGAGGCGATGACGAGAATGAGGCCACGAGGCGAACAAGCGTGAAGACGCGTTGGAGGTTTTGTCAGAAATTAATTCTGTTTAATCCCAAAACTAATTATTTGTTGAAATTAGAACAGTTGGTTTTTAAATCCTCTCTGACCTATTTGTTTGTTGTACTTTGTTGAAAAGTTGTTGAACGTTTGTTGTGTGTTCTAGTAGAAATGGAGATGCATAAATTACCGTGGAAACCTGGCCTGCTGTGGTCCGGACACGTTCCTGGCGCTAACGGCCAATCACCTCAGGACTCAGCTCCTGTCCTGGTCCATCTGGCGCCCCCTGTGGTCGCTGCCGGTTTGTTCCTCATACCTGTTGCATAGCGCCGTCATGTGACGGCGCCGTCAGGTAGAACTTAAACATGTGACACTGAACTGGAACCTGAAGAACGACTGGGCCCGACCTGACAGGACCCAGGTACAAGGGGGCGGGTCGACCTGCAGCAGCGTTTGGCCTCTGAACGGAACCGGTGGACGAGCGTCTTTGACACATGGTGTGTCAGCACCATCTGGTGGCCGCTCAGGAGAACACAGAGGAACGTCATCTATGGCGATGCGCAGCCATGGCGACGGGACCAAAGCTCAACCTGCACCACCTGCCAAGGCCAGAGAATGGCCTGTTCAGACCGGTTCTGACATCAGGCGTTTGACCACAACACAGCCTCGACCGATGCTGCAGCCACACCACCAAGACGCTGCAAGGCGACGCACTGCTGTCTCTCATCGACGCCATGATGGGGCACCTGCAGGACGTATCGCTGTGCTGATAGGCTCCGTCCCCGCAGCAAAAACTGGGAGGTGGACGGAATCTTCGCCTTCTGCTAAAATGTCAGTCACTGGGCATACTAAAACCTGTGGGCCCCTGCTGCCTCGGTCCATCAGCCAATCAGGTGTCTCAGTCAATCAAAGCTCCATGTTTGTTGTCCAGGGGATGTTTGAGTCCGGGTACCTGACCCTTTCCGGGAAGGAGCTGGGCGACAGGAAGTTCAGCGAGCACTGGTCCTCAACATGCTGGAGAACTTCAAAGAGTTTGACAAGATCTTCCTGGCGCTGGTGGCTGGTCTGCCGATCCACGTTTGTTTGTGTGTTGTGTTGTTATATAAACTATGCACACACACACACAGATTCACACTGACAGTCTCACACATACCTGCACACGCTCACACACAGACACAGACACACAAACACACGCATGCACACAGGTCACTGACCTGCTGCGAAAACAAACCTTTGTCCTGTTGGAAGTTTCACAGCGTTCACTGAAGAACGGGTAACATGGCAGAGAGGATGACGGCGGCGGTGACGACGGCAGCGGCGGTGGACTTCCTGCAGTTCAACGATCTGGCCTGTGAGACGGTCGGTGGGAAGGTGAGACACTGGACACGTTCAGTCGGCGGGCAGCTCAGTTACGCTCAGAGCGAAAGGGCACTTCCACACACAACGGGTTAGTTCCAGAGGTGATCCACCTCTGGAACAAGTTCTGATTTAACTGAACTTGTCAGTTGTTGAAGCGTTCCACTTGATTTGGGGGTCGCTATGGAGACAGAACAGCTGTGTGATGCTCACCTACTGAACGCGACCACCACCACTAACAAACCACTCTGTGTCAGGTGATTTTCGCCACCGATGAGTGGTTCGCGCCGGCCTCCAACCTGCTGAAGGTGAACACGTGCGTTGACTGATGGTGCTTGTCGATGTTTGAGGTGAACACCGTTAACACCAACACGCGTTCGCACAGAGAGAAGCGCCGCAGTTCGTGGCATCGGCCTTCACCGCGTTTGGGAAGTGGATGGATGGATGGGAGACGAGGAGGAAGAGGACGGCGGGTTAGTGTCGTCCCTCGCACACACTCAGCTGATCGTCACACGCTGACGCCGATCGTCCGTCAGGTCACGACTGGTGCATCGTGCAGCTCGGCGTCCCGGGGCGCATCCACGGCGTTGACGTTGACACGTCCTTCTTCACCGGGAACCACTCACCGTTCATGTCTATCCAGGCCGCCTGTCTTGGTACCAAACCGCAGCGCTCATTTGGTGAGATGAATGTCTGACGTGTCATTGGTTCACACCTCTGCTGGCTGCAGATGCTCCACCCACTTTTGCTCTGGAAGGAGACCGCACCGGTATGGCCGCCTCCGACAGCCAGCTGGCTGCTGTCGCCAAGGTAACGCCAAGCACATAGTCCCCAGGGTAACATGAGGCAGGCGGTCACCATGGTAACAAGAGAACTCGAAATGCGACTGACAGCTGGGCTCGGAGGCGTGGCCAGAGCTGGTGGGCGTGTCACAGCTGAAGCCCGGATACACCGACTGCTGCCACAACTACTTCCTGGTGAACTTCAAGGGCAGAGTCACACACCTACGCCTCAACATGTACCCAGGTACGCACCCACATGCACACAAACACACACACACACACACACACACACGCTGGTCAGCAGTCGGTGTGTGTGTCCTCAGACGGAGGGATCGCCAGGCTCCGCGTGTTCGGCGTCGGACAAACCGATTGGTCAACTGTTTCCACCAACCACGACGTTGACCTGTTGGCCCTGGTCAATGGGGGGGTGTGTCTCGCCTACAGCGACGCCCACTTTGGTCATCCACGCAACATGATTGGTACAAAATCCTCTAATGAACACAAACCAATACTACTACTACTACTACTTGTAGCGATACTGCTTTGTGTTGTCAGGTCTCGGCCGAGCCGCCAACATGGCGGACGGGTGGGAGACGGCGCGGCGTCTGGATCGCCCCAAAGAACTGAAGGTTTCCACTTATTCTTAACGAACATCACGTCCTGGCTGTCGTCGTGGACACACTGTGCCCTCTCCCACATCCTGCAGGTGGACCAGCAGGGGATCCTACAGGTGCCAGGACGTGAGTGGGCAGTGTTTCGTCTGGGTCATCCCGGGGTCATCAGCTCCATCGAGGTCGACACCAACCACTTTAAAGGTGGGACGTCTGTATGGTATTTGATTTCATCAAAGCAAGAAAACCCATTGTGATTCTGGTCCAGGTAACTTCCCCGACTCGTGTAGTGTGGAGGCATGCACTTTGACCCCTGAGGAGGAGGCGCGCTGCATCATGACCAGCTGGGATTGTAGCCAATGGCAGCTGCTCCTCCCTGCACAGAAAGTAGGTTCTGACTGCAGCCACAAGCTAACAGCTAGCTAACTGCTGTTGAATGATTGTAGCTAGCTAACTGCTGTTGAATGATTGTAGCTAGCTAACTGCTGTTGAATGATTGTAGCTAGCTAACTGCTGTTGAATGATTGTAGCTAGCTAACTGCTGGCTGCTGTCTCTTTGCTGCTCGCTGCCAGGAGCACACTGTTAGCTGCTCTCTGCTCTCTTCTATCAGCTCGCTGCTAGCTACATGCTGCAAGCCACTGGCATAGTTTAGCGTACAGACATGTCACACTGTCATGATGGCGTCCGTCAGCAGTTTGACCAGATGCTGGAGGTGTTTGTGGCGTCAGCTATTTGTTCTGATTGGAACTAGAACGATGACTCCTTATAAGCCAATCACAGCCAACCACTGACGCTGCCGTCACTCTTCAGCTTCGTCCTCATCATGTTCACCTGTTCGCCCGAGAAGTGCTGGGGCTCCGTCTGCCCGTGAGTCACGTTCGCCTCTGCATCGCTCCGGATGGAGGAATCAGCCGCCTGCGGCTCTGGGGTCGACCTGTCGGCTCCCAGACACCAGCCAATCAGAAGGCACCATCCAAACTCTGATGAGCGTTTGACTGTCAATGTTAAAACCAATAAAAATACATTAATGACTTTGTCTTTGAACAGTCACATGATCAGTGGGCAGAGGTGTTTGTGTGTGTGGCCTGAGGATCAATTAGGAAAAAAGTAATCTTACTGTGACTTGTCCTCAGCGTGTGTCTTGTCCTCAGTGTGTGTCCTCAGCGTGTGTCCTCTGTCCTCAGTGTGTGTCCTCAGCGTGTGTCCTCTTGTCAGTGAAGCAGCAGCACAGACTTCAGATGAAATCATCTCCACAAGGTCTGCAATGTGTGTGTGTGTGTGTATGTGTGTGAGCAAACACAGAACTGAGTTTCCTGTTGCTACTGTTACCAACCACTTGGTGGCAGCAGAGCTCCAGACACGTTCCATCTGAGCTTCGTATATGGATTTCCTGACTGTCAAACCAGCAGTGTGTGTGTGTGTGTGGGGGGGGGGGGGGACAAACAAACGTGTTCCTGGTGAATCAGCTTCCGTTTCCTGTTCAGTGTGGTGTTTTGCTCTGTGGACGTTTCCAGGTGACATCATGGTGCTGACAGGTGAGTCAGGGATCTGCGGCGTGTTGCTGCAGATCCTCGGCCGGGGAACAGGAAGCTCCAGGAGAGGTTAGCAAAGGTCATGGGACGGCAGGGCTCCAACCCCCCAATGAGGGTGTCGCCAACGAGACAGGAAGGACTGGACTCACTGTCAGCTTAGCTCATGCTCAGGAACTTCTTCACAGCATCCTTCTTCCTGTGGAGGTGACATGGAATGCAGACGTCAGCTGGTGTGATCACCTGACGAACATGCTGTGACGTCACTGTGGGGTGCGGCTGATGTCAGCTGACATGTTCTCACCTGTACAAGGACACGCACGTCACACACCAACTGTCAGTCGTGAGTCATCAGTCGACTTTCACCTCTGTGAGATGCGTCATGCTCCAAACCCCGCCTCCTGTGACGTCACCGTGAACCGCTAATGGCCATTATTGCAGACACTGACCTTTGACCCCCCCAACACACACACACACACACACACACTATCTGCCACAGATGCCTCTAGCTCCAACCGTCACTCTGACCTGGAGGTGACTGATAATTGGACACACACACACACACACACACACACACACACACACACAGTGCTCTCAGTCTTTTCACATGCGACTTGCTGATCACTGCCTCCCTGCTGCCATGCACATGAATGGAACACACACACACATTTACATTTTGACCTGATTTGTGTCGTCACATCACGAGAACTGTGAGATCCACCAAAACCAGAACCTGAACCTTTGTACATCTGTGAGCAGGCTCTGGGGGAACCAGGTAGATCCACATCGCTCATTCTGGTTCTGGACTTTATGAGCAGAAACTCCTCAAGCACTTGTGCTCAATGGCACCTGGAACCACCTGGAACCACCTGCAACCACCTACCGGTTCTGACGCTGATCATCGGGCATCAGCCGGTTCCGGTTCCGTTTGTTGGAATCAACAGACGTTGGAGGGAAGGTAACGGTCAGACGCCGGTGGGCGGGTCCTAGGGGGGGTGGAGAGCTGCGATTGGCCAAGAATATTGCGGAGGCGGGAGAAGAATGTAGAGGCGCGCGCGGATTGGTTGAGGGTCGCGCGCATTATCAGCCGGTTCATAAGACGCCGGTTTGGAAGTTCGAACACGGTGAAACCGGAACCGGACCGGACGCCAGATCGGTCTGAACAACAGCTCTGTTCGTTCTGGATCGGAGACTTTGTCCGAACATGGTTCAGCAGCACGCGGGGAGCCGAACCGAGCCGCCGCCGGTCCGCTCCGCCGGTCACGTTAAGCGGCCGATGAACGCTTTCATGGTGTGGTCGCAAGTCGAGCGGCGGAAGCTGACGCAGCGGGCACCGGAGCTGCACAACGCCGAGATCTCCAAGCGGCTCGGGCGGCGCTGGAAGCTGCTGAGCGACACCGACAAGGTGCCGTTCGTGCGGGAGGCGGAGCGGCTGCGGCGGCAGCACATGGCGGACCACCCGGACTACAAGTACCGGCCCCGGAAGAGGCTCCGTGCGGGCGCTGCTGGGAAGGCGGCGGCGGCGGCGGCGGAGGCGGAGGAGTGTCCGGACAAAATGCCCGCGAAAAGCTCCGGCGGAAAGAAGCTGAAGAACAAACCGGCGGCCGGTACCGGGAGGGCCGGCGGCCGGTACCGCTACGTGCTGAGCAGCAGCTTCAACGACTCGGTGGGGAACCGGGACTTTACCGACGAGGACGAGTCCGACGAGGAGCGCGAGCCGGACCAGACCGGCCCCGCCGAACCGGAAGCTGTCGGCATGTTCGAGGCCTCCGGTCGGCTCTTCTACAGCTTCAGGAACATCGCCGGGCAGAACACCGGCACCGGACCCAGTTCGCCGGCGTCCTCGCCCGGGTCCAGCCCCTCGTGCTGCGGGGACGCGCTCGGCCTCCTGGCGGGTTCCACCTCGTCGGACCCGTGGGAGTTCTCGTGCAGTTCGCCTCCGACGAACCTCAGTTTGAGTCTGGACCAGGACCTGGACTGGTTCGGTACCGAGCGCAGACTGGGTTCCCACTTCGACTTCCCGGACCACTGCTCCCCGGAGCTGCGCGACATGATCACCGGGGACTGGACGGACCCGGTGTTCACCCACTGACTGTGTCGAAGCCAGAGCTGTGTGTGTGTGTGTGAGTACCGAACCGTACGTACCTCAAGTTTTTTTTTAAGAAGTCAAAGTATTTTTGTGAATATTTTTGTATCTTCAGGCGCTTATTATTGTTGTTCCGCTGTGGAACCGGACCGAACCGTCTGTGACAAACTGAGCTTCTGTTACATTTTTCTGCACAGTTTTGTGTTCTGCTCATTTTTTGTGCAATAATGGAGGGGAGGGGGGGGCTGAATAAATCAGCTGGAACTGAACCTGTTCGTTTGTTCATTCATTAATGAACCTCAATGACAAACCGGCAGGTTACCATGACAACTGGGAACCTCCAGAAAAAGGAAGTCTTCATCTGATCATTTTCTCCATAAACTGAGCTTAGTCAAACTGAGGTCAAAGGTCACATTCACTTCAGCTCATCAGGAACGTCCACTGAGCTGCAGTCAGACGGTTTCACCCGTTCATATGCAAACTTTAGAAACAGGATCCGCTGACTATTGATCCACTGATCTTTTGGTTCTGACATGCACCAAAGTAAAGAGGTCATAGGTCAGCGAGTGACCAGTGTTTTCTCAACTTCTGCTAAGATGAGTTCAAACACTGAGTTACACTGTTAAGAGACACACACACACACACACCAGTACAGGTAACGAAACCTGTACTGCTGCATCAGCATAGGCTAATATTAGCACAGGCTAACTACCAGAAGCTCACACCTGTACAGGCTAACAGGTGCATTGATCAAACAGGACGCAGCTTTAACATTCAGTTTATTTCGTCACAATGACAGTTTGTTTCTGACCACTGACTGATTCTCACGTCACGTTTGTCGTGTTCAGTACTAGGTTTCCATCTGAATAACTTGAATAATAAATATGTATTTGTTTCTTTTCTTCCTGTCTCATGCAACAGAATCCTGATTCATGTTAAAACGGTTTTCTTCTTGAATCAAACTGGACAAGCTACAAATGACGACAATACTTAGTTATACCTCACAATACATCGCAATAACTCACAATACATAGTAATACCTCACAATACATAGTAATATTAGCAACACTTCCCAATACAGCACAATACTGCTTATACTTTAAAACACTGGTCAACATGGCGTCCATGTGGTGAACATGTTAGCGTCGTCTTCCTGACACCAACTTTAATTCTCTTTTATCTGAACTGTTGTCTTGAATCAAATCTTGGAATATTTTATATGTCAACTTTGGACTTTTTTTGCACCAGCTGGACTGCAGTTGGCAGAGTCGCCTCTGCCCTGTTTGTCTTTGTTACTGCTTTGTTCTTGTATTTCTTCCGTGTCCATGTGGAATCTCATTGGTCCGTGTTCCCGCCAAGTTCTGACTACACAAAACAATCAACATCTTGACTCTAAATCTTCATGACAGATGTGTTCACAAACATCAGTTTCATGAGTAAAAGTCAGCACTGGTCCTAATCACTAATATATAATAACTGACGAATAATCAATAATCAATCAGTCGCCTCCAGAGACGAGTTCACACTTGTTCCAGTAGTTGTGGTTTGAATCTGATTTCAAAATGTCTGCTGCCCCCGTCGGGCGCTGATGGTACTCACTGCGCTCACTGTCCATCATGATCGACTTTTCTTACTCGGCTGATCAATCGTGTGTCTGAGGTCACATGACACGGATCACGGCGAGGGCGCCAATAACTTGTGATGGAAGCGTCTCCAGAGGCGACGAATCATGAGACATGAACGGTGCACAGCTACAAGACGCAACATGCATCTATCTACGAGTCATGAAGTCACACAGAAGTCACTAGTCACACACAAGTCACACGAGTCACACACGAGTCACACGAGTCACACACAAGTTACACCTGGTGGTGGTGCGGTCACAGGATGCTCTCCCGCTCCTCCCCAAAGCTGACGGCGTCAGACGACACGGTGCAGACCTCCGGCGGGTCTCCGGGCTTCAGCCCTCTCTTCAGATGAACCACGCGCACATTCTCGTTGTTGGGGGCGGGCCTGGGGGTGCCCCCGGTGGGCGGGGCGATGACGTCGGTGGAGGTGGAACCCTCGGCCGGCAGGCGGTTTGCATGGTTGTTGTTGAGCGTGACGTCGCTGGGGGTGCGGTTGAGGTTGAAGGTCCTGGGAGGGGGCCAGCCCTCCTCGGGGCTGCTGGCCAGCAGGCTGCACTGGTCCTCGGAGCAGATGGACATCCGGGTGATGGTGGGGTCCTGGACACCGCCCAGGCTGCTGGGAACACCGCCAGGCTTCCCGGCCGGGGCGTCCCGGTCCAGACGGATGAGGTCAGCCCTCCCCAGCTGGGACAGGTCGGCTTCCTCGTCCTGCAGGGAGTGGTTGGGCGAGCTCTCATTGGAGCGTACGCCCGAGTCCGACGAGTCCTTCTTGTCCAGCGTGGCGTCCGATAGGTAGTCCTTGCCCTTCAGTGCCAGCGCACCGCCCGGCGGTCGGGGGTCACCTGCCTTCTTGCCGTCTCTTAGCAGCGGCGCGTCAGACTCCTCCGACTCCTCGTCGTCGCTCGTCAGCTTCTGGTAGCGCGGCGCCCCGCCCGCCTTCAGCTTCAGGTCTGCGGCAGCCGGGAACAAGCCACCCCTCTCTGCGGAGGTCTTGCGGGTCAGCAGGGACTTACAGGACCCGTGGTCGTTCTTCTCGTCCTCCTCCGTGATGGGGTCCAGGCCGTCAGCGCTGGAGGCGAAGTCGGTGCTTTCCGCCGCCGGCTTGCCGCCGCCTCTCTTGACGAAGGCCTTGCGTCCATCCATCTCGTCTCTGCTTTTGTCCTCAGACGTCATGAAGTGACCCGGCTGAGGCTGGACGGGCTTCTCGCCGCTGCCACCGCCACCGCCCATCTCCAGCTGCGCCATCTGGGCGATGTACTCCTGGTAGGCGCTGCGGTACTCGGCCTGCTGCCGGTCTGTCAGACGCCCGATGTCATTGGACGACTCCTGCGAGTTGAGGCTGCTCATGCTGGCGGTGCGGTGGGCGGAGCCCTGGAGGCAGAAACACACGTTTGAAACGGACTCGGGTGTCGCGTGAATGGAGAAACATGATTGGTCCACTCACCATCCACTGCAGGTTCCCGTGCCGCGGCGGCTCGTCCAGGCCCACGCCGCTCAGCTCCTCGAAGCTCAGGTTGAAGCTGTACATGCCGTCTGTCTTGGCGGTGCCGGCGTGGGGCGGAGCCACGGCGCGTCGCCCTGTGTCAGTGACTCCACCGGTGGAGCTGCCCTGCTCGCTCAGAGCCTCCTCCTGCAGCACCTGGCTCTCCACCTGACGCAGGTCCAGGACCTGCAGCAAGACGGCGTTGGATGATCTTGACCTCAGGTTGATCACAGCAGCCAATCAGAGGAAAGCAGACTCTGGGGGCGGGGACTCACCGTAGCTCTGAACAGCTGCCAGTCGCCAAAGTTCATGTTCATCTCCTTCTTCAGCTCGTCGATGTTACACTGGGACAGGACGCGTCCGTTCACGTTGGCCTGACACACACACAGGACGTTAACGTGCGCTGCCACACAAACCTGTCTGCCGTCTCTGAACGTCTCACCTTCCTGATGGTGGACGTGTACGCCGCCAGCAGACTCAGGTCGATGCCATCGATTTGACGCACACGCTCACACACTGCCTCCGTTGTCATGGAGCTCAGGAGGAGGGCGGGTCCGCCCGACACCACGGAGGGGGGACCCTGGACACACACACACGTCTGATTCCTCCGCACACGAACATCTGATTCACACACACCACAGACTGTGTGTGTCGTCTTCCACGTTCTGTGGACGCTGCAGGAAGTGAAGGACAAACCGCATTTCCTCCAACTGGAGCACCGCCCCCTGGTCAGAATGTGATTGGTCCAAACAGGCAGAACGGCGCCACAAGAGGAAATACAGAGTAACACACATACAGCATGTCTACTGCAGCTGGTGCATGCTGGGAGATGGAGGGGGGCGGAGCTACAAGATAGAGTGAAGGGAGAGGTGGTGACACAAGGACGTTCAATACCTGCTTCCTTTTCAAGGACGAGACGTTCAACTGCAGAATGAGAAACAGAGACAGGAGGAGGACAGAGAGACAGGAGGAGGACAGAGAGAGACAGGAATAGGACAAAGGGAAACATGAAGACAGAGAAAGACATGAGGAGGATGACCAAGAGAGACAGACACAAACAGACACTGAAGTCCACAGAACCGTGGATGAGGACAGCGACCATGTGACGTGAACAGATCAGATCGATCGGATTAGAACAATGGCGTCCACAGACGACCTGCTGCTGCTCTTACTTACTGCGGTGGTGTCTCTGGAGGAGGAGGAGCTCTGAACAAGCAGACGAGGAGCAAGGTGTGATGGACAGGGCGCCATGAGGGGGCGGGGCAGCTGGTACAGGTGATGGGGGAAGTATGGCTGGTGGTGGGGGGGTAAATTAATATTCATGAAGATGATTGAACAGAAACAACGATCAACACAAAGAGACGTCAGAGACACAGCAGCTGATTGGCTCTTTTTACAGGAAGTACACCTGTGTGTACCTGTGTGTATGCCCGTGTGTGTGTACCTATAGTTTAATCTACAGCTTCCTCTGGTGTTTGTCACCAGAACCGTTCTGGGTTCAGCTCGGGTTCTAGGAGTTGGTGATCATGTGATCTGTGACTGACAGCAGCTGATCCTCTGACAGCCAATCAAATGGGAAAAAAAAAAAAAGACGACAGGTGGTTGAACCAAACCAGGAGGGGGATGACATCATGATCTTACCTGGCTCCTCCCCCTATGCTAATGAGCTAGCATGCAGCAGGTGAGTGGGCGGAGCCTGGACTCACTCTGTTGTAGAACGGGTGCTGAGGTCCCCCCATGCCGCTGAAGTAGCTGCTGTGAGGCTGCGGAGACACCATGCCCCCTGCTGGTGGGATGAAAGGGCCACTGAAGGAGGCAGAGGGAGAGCAGGTCGACGACACCTGACTGTACATGGACGTAGGGCGGGGCCCTGCAGCATCCTGCAGGGGGAGGGGCGGGTAGGTGACCCCACCCATATTCATCTGCTCACGAGCTGCACGAACATCTGGGGGACCGAGCAGATCAGCAAACACCCGGACCAATCAGTTAACACCCGGACCAATCAGTTAACACCCGGACCAATCAGCAAACACCTGGACCAATCAGATTACACCCGGACCAATCATCTCGCTGGTACCTGCGATGATCTCCCTCAGTTTGGGGTCCAGGTTGACGGTGCAGGGCAGGAAGGTGCGGATGTCCCTGGCAGTGAGGACCGGTGTCCGTGACGACAGGAAGACCTCGAAGCTGCGGACGTCTCCGTCGATCTCCAGCAGCGGCTCCACGTCTTTGGTGGTCGGAATGTTCTTTGCCACTCTGAATCAGGAAACAGATGCGTGAGCGATGCTCCAGTGGGCGATCGGCTGCTGACAGTGACCTCTGACCTCTCATAGATGGTCTTGAGTGTGGCCTGGTCAGGGACGCCGTCGGTCTCCTCCAGGTACAGGATCAGCCAGGACGTCCTGTAGGGCCACTGCTCCGTCAGGTTGATCCAGGACGCCAGGCGGTCCCAGTTAAAGCTGATTTGATTGGCTCTGAGCAGACGACCTATATACACACACACGGGGTGAGGGGCAGGTGGCAGGGCCAGATGGGCGGGGCTGGGTGGGCGGGGCAGTGCTCACCTGTGACAGACACGATGTTCAGCAGCCTCCTCATGCTCTGGGGGCTGATGTCACTGAACCAGTCCTCCGTCACCATCAGCTTCGTCAGGTCGAACGACATCTGACGCGTCACGGAGCGTTGAACCTGACGGCGCCGGTACGTGTCCTGGACACACACGTCAGTGAAAACACACACATACAGTCTCACCCACACACACTCACGCACACACACACAGACACACACACACACACTTACGCGGCGGTTGAGTGTCGTTTTGCTGCCAAACTTCAGTTCACCCAAACTGTGCTGAGACAGTTTCCTGTCCAGCTCCTCGTGCCAACCTGCTGACACACACACACACACACACACACACACACACACACACACACACACACACACACACACTCAGTGATGGGGATGCAGGGGATGCATTGACCAGCTGAGGGGGCGGGGCCAGCTCACCCTCGGTGTTGGCACTGTCCCCATTGGGCGGTGCGGCGGCGGCCATCTTCCTGGCGCTGGAGAGTCCTCTGCTGTTGAGGAAGACGGGCAGATGGACGATGTTCCTCATGTAGTCGTGTCCGTTGATGTTGGAGTCCCTCAGGACGCTGTTCAGGTTCTGGTTGATGGCCTTGATGATGATATGAGGGTCGCTGGCGAAGATGGAGATGAAGGGACCTTTGGAGAACAGAACGCGCACCTGCAGGCGGAGCAGAGGAAGACGAGTTGGAGCCACCTGAACCTCAGACCCCTCGTCGACCTCAGACCCACCGTGTCGAGCATCTGGAGAACTTTGTCCTGCTCGCAGGAGTCCAGTCCGTCGATGACAACAGCCAGCCGCGTCTGATGCTGCGTGAAGCCGTCGATGGTCTTTGCCATCTTCGCCATCAGCTCCACCTCGTTCTTCAGGACCTGAGTGACACCAGAGGTCACGTGACCACAGGTTGCCGGCAGCAGCTTCCGGGCTAAGCCCCGCCCCCTCACCTTCATGAAGCCCTCGCTCTTCAGCTTGTGCATCCTGTTGGCGGCGCTGTGGAGACGCTTCCTCTGGGAGTTGAGCACCGAGTCGCTCACCTGCCACCACGTCCGGCAGTTGAGCAGCAGAGCGAGTCCCACCACACTGCCGACGGCGAGGAGCACGCCGTTCACCGTCGGGTTCCCGCCATCCACCCTGAAGACGGCGAGCAGCGCCATGCCGGTGACGAGACAGGACAGAACCAGGACGAAGAGCATGAAGGACGGGACGCAGCACGTCTTCTTCCACTTCCTCTTCCCTGAGGACGCAGAACGTGGAGCTCAGGGTGTGTGTGCGTGTTAATGTGTTTGTTAACGTCTGTGTTTGAATGTGTGTGCATGAATCAGTGTGTGTGTGTGTGTGCGGACCTTGAGTCTCCTCTGTCTTGAACACTCTGAACAGACGTGTTGCCAGGAAACCGAACTCTCTCTCGCAGGCGTCAGACAGCGTTGCGATCATCTCGGCCATCGACGTCTCTCCTCCCACACTGGACAGACGGTTGTAGTCTGTGAACAGGAACCTGGACGGGGACGACAGGGACAACAGAGAACATCATCATCACCCCTAATTGTTGTCCCTCCATGTTACCAGATAGGAGTTTTTTTTCCCTCCATGTTACCTGACAGGCAGGGCTCTGGTGCTCTGCTCCGGCAGCTCAGGTGGGTTGACAAACATGAGTCTGAGCAGCAGCTCCAGGTACCCGATGTGTCGGGCCAGACGGGTGCTGAGCAGCCACGCCCAGTTCCAGCTCTCACCTTCGCAGCGCCCCCCAAAGTACACAACCACTGTAGAACGACAAGCAAACGTTGACACATCACAGTCAGGGCGCAGGGGCGTCCTCTGGTTGACGGCGTCTCACCAAAGAAGAGGTAGAGCAGCGCCAGCAGGCTGAGGGACACGGCCATGGAGAGCTTCAGGTCCACGCTGAAACCGAGCACGATGGCGACGGAGCTGCAGAGCAGCAAAGACAGGAAGACGACAAGCCACGAGAACTGGAACAACGGCTCGATCTGCTGCCCGGCGAATGTCTTCATCTCATCTGGGGAGGGGGGGTGAGAGAGTGTGTGTGTGTGTGAGAGTGTGAGTGATTGATTGTGTGAGCGAGAGTGAGTGAGAGTGTGTGTGTGTGTGTCCCACCCTCCAGCTTCTTCAACAGGAAGGACTTGCCGCTGCCCCACTGAGCGTACAGTCCCACACAGATCGGCGGCTGCATCGTGGGTTCGCTGAGGATGTCAGCGAGTGCTGAGCTGTACAGGTCGTATCCCAGCATGTCTCCGTCCGACTCGGTGGGGGACAGGTGACCTGTGTGTGAGTGCAGAGGGGGTCTTGTGAGTTCACAGGGGTTCAGTGAGTTAGGAGGTGAACGGCGATGTGTGTGTTCACATACGCGCGCCAAAGATCTGGGTGAGGATGCTCTTCTGGTGGCTGCAGTCCACATTGTACGGCGTCTCTCCCGCCTTGTTGGGGCGGTACAACAGGCGGCCATCTTTAGGGTTTCTGAGGAGGAGCTCCGCCAGACGCCGGCTCCGGCCCCGGATGGCGATGTGGAGGGGCGTGTCTCCTTTCTTGTTTGGTCGAAGACAAACCAAGAAGGGATCATCTAAAAAGGTCAAACAGCCGCCGTCATGGTGATGTGCTCTTACCTTGTCCACCGCCGACACTTTGGCTCCTTTGTCGAGCAGCAGCTCCACAATCTCGATGTTCCTCATCTTGGTGGCTTTGATCAGTGGCGTCTCTCCATCCTGCAGGAGGAAACAGAAAACAGGTGTGACGCAGACAAGCCGGTGCCCTACGAGACACAACACACCGCATGTGGCCTCTCACCTTGGTGCAAGTCTCCGTGTCAGGGTTACACTGCAGGATGTCCCTCACCATGGTGGCGTTACCCTTCTCCACGGCCCAGTACAACGCCGTCTTACTCTCCTGCAGTCACACGTTAGCAACATGTTAGCTCCACGTTAGGTCTCTAACGATCACTTTTTGAAATGTTGAAATGACACGCCACCTGTCCTCTGATGTCGATGTCGGCGTATTTATGAAGCAGAGCTCTGACGATCTCCACATGACCCCCCCTCACTGCCCCAATCAGCACCGTGTCACCGCTCTGCAAGACACACACACACAAACACCCTGTCACAGCAGCGTGGATCTGGCGCCCTCTGCTGGGCTCAGAGGTGTGCGGCGGCATCTCACCCGGTCAGGGATGTTGACGTAGGTCCCGGCGTCCAGCAGGTCCTGGACGATCTCCGTGTAGCCCTCCTTGGCGGCGATCATCAGCGCTGTGTTCCCGTCTTTGTCGGTCATGTTGACGTTGGGGTTCCTCTTCAGCAGCTCCTTCACCACGTCCGTGTAGCCGCCCTTCACCGCCACGATCAGCGCCGTCATCGAGTTCTGACGAGACAAACACCCGTTTACGGTTGGGCTGGCGCAGGAGGGGCTTCATGATGGGGGAGGCGCACGTACCGCCCCCTCCTGGTCCACGTCGGCACCGTTCTCCAGCAGGTGCATCACACAGTCCAGGTGTCCTTTCCTGGACGCCCAGATCAAAGGGGTGGTCCCGTACTGCCACGCACACACAAACACACGTATTAGAACACACAGCGTGTTCCACTAAAACTTCCCAGGCTGATGCATCGTCACCTTGTCAGAGCAGTTGACTTTGGCGCCGTTCTCCAGCAGCAGTTTGACGATGTGGGCGTGGCCACGGCCCGCCGCCCAGATGATTGGATACACACTGTACTGCTGTGGGGCCGGGGGGGAAGGAGGGAGGTGAGAGCATCAGGGTGCGTGAATGTGTGTGTGTTTGTGTGTGTGTTTGTGTTTACCTGTCCGGTCGTGTTGGGATTGGCTCCGTGTTCCAGCAGCACCACTGTGACCTCCTCACGACCTTTGTATGCCGACCACATCAGCGCCGTCCAGCCGCCCTGGGACACAACAGGAAGTCAGAGACTGACGAGGTGTGTGTGTGTGTGTGAGAGAGAGAGAGTGTGTACGGGGGGATGTTTGTGTGCGTGTGTGTGTGTATGTAGTTTGTATATGTGTATGTGTGGTGTGGTGGTGTGCATGTGTTTGTGTGTGTACGTATATGTAATAATGCACATCATTAGAGCATAGTACAGTCAGTTTATTACCATCATCATAGCTTGTTCATATCACACCCATGTGTTTATATGTATATGTATGTATATATATATGTATCATATATAGACCGTGTATGTTCTTCTGTATCTCTGTGTAGTTCTTTTCATACATTATACTCTTCTCTTTCCTTAATATTATAATCTACAATAATTTATATTCTGTCTGGATAAAATGTTATTTGCACTTGCTGCTCTTGCACTTCTGGTTAGATGACAAGCTGCATTTGGTTGCACATGGTTAATGACAATAAAATTGAATCTAATCTAATCTTGTGTGTGTGTGTCACCATGTCTCTGTGTTCCACGTAGGCGCTGTTCTCCAGCAACTCCTTCACCACCTCCACGTGCCCCTCCTTTGCTGCACAGATTAGAGCCGACCAGCAGTCCTGACAATACAGAGGAGCTGTTACCGTGGAAACACAGCACTGCCATCACAGGCAGGCAGACTGAGCAGTGCTGTCTCGTCTCCTAGCAACGCAGCACCCCGGGCGTCACCGTGGTGTTGGAAAGACATGACTGGAAGGATGAGGCGTGTGGGGAGGTGTGTTTGTTTCGCTCACCACGTCGTCCAGGTTGACGTTGGCTCCTCTACGGATGAGCTCCTGCACGATGTCCAGGCTTCCCTGCTCCGCCGCCAGCATCAGCGGCGTCTGACCGTTCTGCACATCAACACCAGAGTCTGTTACCGTCACCATGAAAACACCTGAGACACATTCTGACCGGACAAACACGCCACGAGGACGCTCCAGCAGAACAGCCACTATGAGTCGACCACAACAACGTGTACACGAGTGAGCAAGTGGTTATCCATGACAACCATATCTCTGCGAAAGCAGCCACCAGTCAGGGAGTACGTACATCACTGCGTCCATCCACCTCCTTGAAGCGGTCCAGGTGAGCCCTGAGCGCTGCCAGGTTCTCCTCCTCCACGTAGCTGAAAAGGTTCTGGATGGCCAGCGTGGTCATCTTGATAGACGTGGTGGTGTCCATGTCTGCGGTGTGTCACTGCGTCCCCTGCAGGCATGACAGTGCGCGCACGCACACTTGTTCAGACAGGACAGGTGTGACAGCGTTTCCTCTCGTTGATAAGTCCCGCCCCCTCCCACCTGTTAGCAGATGAGCCCTGACTGGCTGGTTGCGTGTCAAACGCCCCGCCCCATTCGGACTGTACATTCGAACTCAACAATAAGCCCCTGCTGCTTATTTTGGTTTTAATGTGAAATAAAAATATTAAAAATGAAAAAAATGGATTTCCCTCGCACACTAATGGTTCATGTGGGTCACGTGTGTGTTTGACAGGTTCTGTCATCAAATCTAGATGAATGCGTAAAAAAAACAATAGAACCTCGTAACCATCGACGCGTCTTCAGCCGAACCGCTCGAATTTCACGTTTCATCACGAACCGAGCGATCCAGTGACGTCACGACCCGTCTACGGACGGTTGACGGCAGAAGGATGCTCGTGCTCAAACCGGCTCTTACCGTCACTGAACGTTTCGCTGCTCTGTTCTGGTTCCACTGAGGTTCCGGTGTCTGCTCGGCGGTCGTTGCGGTGGGAGCGGACAGCCTGGGGGGTCACTCTCCATCCACCGCGGCCATTTTGATGAGAATAACAACCAACCAGCTGCAAGTGCGCGACAATCACAGCCGCAGTTCCGCTCACAGCCGACCAAAATAAAAGCCCGCATTCCGGCCGCATACAGCGAAACACCTTGAAAACATCCCACTGGCCGTTTTAAACCCGTTTAATATTATTCAAAATGTTCTATGGTGCCATGGCAGCAGAATTAATCTAATTTCAAACAAAATGTTGATTCAAAATGGACAATAATACACTGCTCTTATTTTGAAAGAGCTGTTATCCGGTAATCCGGACTCGTGAGGGAGATGATCAGAAGCTGGTCAGAGGCGACCAGTTACTGATCATTTCGAACATCCACTAAAAGCTGCTATGACATTCTGATGAGTCTTCTGCTGAGGACTTCCTGTGGTTCCATCTCTGAGACCAGCTGAACCTCAATGTGTTGTGTGAACAGAACACAAGAGGTTTCTTGGCTCAAAGGTCAAATACCATCTTATCTTCTTGTCACAGCTTAAATCCACCTGACTCCGTCCAGCTCCGTCACGACTTTCTGTTAACGTGGCGGGCGGGGAGAGCCAGGGGGGACTTAGTAGTTATCTCAGACTTCACGTTATCGACAGTGCATAAACTCAGTGTTTTCCTTTGACATAAGAAGTCTTTTCAGCTGGACTTTGTCCATGGACATGTTTTAACTGTGATTTTCTCCAAATACGGCAGCTCCATTGTCTACCGCTGTGAGTGTTCATCTGCTGAGGCGCCAAACAAAGACAAGTCGTTCATTCAGCTTTTCATTTAATGAGTTTGAGAGACGCAGAGATGAGACAGCAAGAAGACAAGACGACACACACACACACACACACACACACACACTTCAGCCAAAGTGCTCCACCAGCAGCTCTGTCAGCTCTGACAGGATCGACACTGACGAGTCACCAGTTGCGTTAAGCAGCGACCGGAAGAACGTCCTCCATACGCCGCAGAACATGCCACTGCAGACAGGACATTAGCAGACGTCAGGTGTCAGGCCCTGTGAACCTGCTCCACATCACAAAGACCCCACGTACCTGTGTTGGTCTCCTGTGAAGCGTTCCACCATCCAGCCGTCACTGTCTTTCACCACCACCATGCTGCTGTCAGTCAGGAGGAAGTGGACCGTTTCGGCCACGCCCACCAGGTCCACCTGACAGGTAGACACAGGGACAGGGATTAGTGTCTGCTGACACCTAGCATGGGCGGGGTCAGTGCAGAGAGGACAGGTGTACCAGCTGGGGTGGGGCATGGGGGTCCAGCAGCCCCATGCTGATGTAGGCCTGAGCTGCTGGAAGCTGCTGGAGCTCAGTGACGCGCTGGAGGTCCAGGTCCACCGCTGCCGACCAGTCCACTGGGAACATCCACTCAGGACTGTGGCCCGCCCTGCCAGAGAAGCGCTGCTGATTGGAGCTCTAAGAATCCCTGACACGGCCCCCCCGGCCTCCTACCTGTGACAGCAGGTGAGGACGTGTGGTCGCAGCGCCGCGTGCAGCAGCCGACATGAGTGCAGCTGAGAAACCAGCTGCAGCAGAGCAATGGCTCCAGAGGCCACGTCCAACTCGCTGCCGGTGTGTTCCGTCAGCTCCTGACGACAGTCACATGACACCAGTCAACAGTCACATGACAACAGTCAGCCGTCACATGGAAGGTCCCCCCGGTCTGGAAGTGACTTACGATGGGCTTGTGACACGGCGGGAGCGTGTAGACGGTGACGCAGCCGTCCAGGAAGAGGAAACAGCTGATCGTAGGAAGAGGAGCCGCGGCGTTCTGCTTCAGACGCTGAAACAGGTGGAAGTCCCAGGGAACAGGGCGGCGGTCCACCTGCAGCACGGACAGGAAACACCTGTTACCACAGCAACCACACACACACGCACACACACGCACACGCACCTTGATGATCACGTACTCGTCGTCGTTTTTCTGTCCTGCGTACACGGAGAAGTGACACTCATCCAGAATGCAGGAAAGGATGAGATACACCTCACCACCTGCCGGAGGTCGGAGGTCGGAGGTCAGAGGTCGGTCAGCGATCCATTAAATGTGTGTGTGTCCACTGACTCGTCCACAGATCAGTACTGAACCTCGTACCGAGCTGGAAGCTGCGTTCCTTCACCGGAGGGAGGGGGCAGGGCTCAGAGTGGAACCCAGGGTAGGAAGTGACATCACAGCGTTCCAGCAGCTGAAGGGGATCCATTTGGTCTCCACCTGAGAAAAAACACACAGACAGTCACTGAGGACTCACCTGATTGGCTGCTGAGATCCAGTTTGGGTGAAACCAGAGCGAACGAGAACATCTGGGGGTTGGAAGAGGAGCGGAAGGAGAACAACTTTACCTGGTGAGGGACTCTGGTCCGTCTGGTCCCTCTGGTCCCTCTGGTCCCCCAGCAGAGGACTACAGTCTCCAGCAGACACTCCTTCCAGTGAGCTCACAGAGCTGACCTCCACACCAAGTTCTTGTATTGGACTGAGATCCTTCCAGGGTTTGGACACTGACAGACAAAGGGAACAAAGGACCCTGAAAACCCTGAAGGACCTTGAAGGATGCATTGGACCCGTCCTCAGGACCCAGACTCACTTGGACCTGGGGAATGGACCCTCAGACAGAGCCCGGTCTGATCAGGTCGGATGAAGACGTTGTCCACCAGCTGGTCTGTTGCCGCCCCGTCCCTGTTGGAAGACAAACTGCGTGACAGGTTCCAGTCCATCGTGGTCAGTTCTGTCAGTCGTGGCCTGGTTGCCCGAGCGACAGCTCAGGTGAGATTCTTACACAGAGGGCGGAGCAGAAGCAGCAGCAGCAGCAGCAGCAGCAGCCTCCTGGTCGACCTGACAGGAAGCAGCTGGTCCAGCGTCCCTGACGTGAGGGGCGGAGCCTCCGGGCAGCACCTGCAGACGCCGTCCTGTGAGCGTTGGATGTGGAGAAGGTGACGCTGCGGGCGGCAGTGGTTGACGTACCTGCTGCTGCAGCTTCTGCAGCTCCTCATTCAGCTTGTCCTTCATGTTCGTCAGCCGCTTCAGTTTCTCTGTGGAAGAAGAGACGGTCAGCAGAGGGAGCAGGGCGAGAAGAACGGAGGTCAGTGAACGCACTGTCCAGCTGCTGCTCCCGCCGCTGCTCGTACGTCTCTGCTCGCAGCTCCTCGAAGCTCCACTCCTCTACTCCTCCTCGCAGCAGCAGACTTTCACAGTACCCCAGCTGATACTGGGGCCCCGCCCTCGTCTCAGCCGAGTCCTCCCTGCCATTGGCCGAGCTGCAGCAGAGGGACATTTGTTGGACTGCATGCGGCATCTCTTCATCATAGGGGACACAAACATGACATGAACCCTGATGAAGCAGGAGCTCGTGAGGACGCCTCAGGAGGCTGTGGACGGACGCAGACGACCACTTCCTGTCCTCACAGGAAGTCACACTGGCTAAGGGCGGGGGTTACGCACTCACTGGCCAATCAGGGAGCGTGTTACTCTGAATGAGTCTTCACTTTGTTCTGGAGGACACAGACTCACCTAGCTGAGGAGGACACATGCTGATTGGTCAAAGACGATCCCGGCAGCAGCTCCTCAGCCATGACGTCACCAATCGGAGCCAGAGCTGACCAATACCACGATCAATGAACATCAGGCACAGATCGATTAGTGGAACAAGGATAAATAATGGAGGACAACGAAACAACGACAGCACAGAACGGCTGCTGCTGCTGCTACTACTGATATTCTGATATACTGATACTACTACTAAGACTGATACTGATAGTACTACTAATGATAATACTACTACAACAACTGATACTCCGTCTCCATGTCAACTGTCGTGTTCTCACCTGTCATTTGGTCGAAGTTTAAAAATCAGTCGAAGCGTTTTAAAACTTCCGGCCGACGAGCGAACGCTAGAAGAAAACGACGGAAACCTCACATCCGCTCCGCCCAAAGTTTTTTTGGGGGGGAGAATGAGTCTTCTAAACAGCAGACAGTATTGCTGTTTGTAGTCTGTCCGTTAAGAACCGAACCGCCATGGGAGTTTCAAACGCGTTGTCAATCCAAAAGAAGTTCCGCCTTCATGACAGTTCGTCCAATCGTCAGGCAGCAGCTCTCTGACGCCCGGATGTGACGTATTGTCAGCCTTTATCCAATGACCAAGAAGCATCTCTGCAGCACAAGAAGTTCGTTTTATCTTTATTTAAACTATAAGTAGCTCGAACACACGCGTTTTAGAAAAGTGTAAAATTGCGGGGGGCAGTTTATTTTAAATTTAACAGTTTGTCACTTGCTGGAATATGAGCAGTGAATGTCTGCAGAGGTCAGAGCTCTAGTCTAAAGGACACTCCAGAGCTGCTGGTCTCCATCTGCAGGCTGGCGAGATAAACAGACTCTGTTCTTATCAGAAACATTCTAACACCTCACACATTTGTCTTACTGATTTGATCATTTCTGTTGTTTCATCCTTCTTGTAGCTCTTTTTATTTTGTTATAAAGCAATCTGAGCTGCATGCAGTAAAAACAAAGTTGTTGATTATTATTATTATTATTATTATTTCATTTTACACTTTAAGACAGCAAAGTTGATGGGGTCACAGTGGCCTGGTGTACCTACATGTAAATGCCAGTACAGAGTAATTCACACCCTCAAGTTAGAACCTAACATACATAGAGAATTTAGTCACACCTGTACCACCTCTTCAAGTCACGTCCTTTGGTTTTCACCAGCCCGTAGTAAAGAAACGGTCCCACGTCCCTCACTTCTCCCTGTCATTATTAATTCTTGCCAGCATCTGCTCATATGACGCTATTTCTGTCATATTTTCAATCCATTTCTTATACTCTGGTGGCGATGTACTTTTCCATAACCTGAGGATACATACTTTTTCTTATTAACCAGTAAAATGTAACACAAACTGACATCAGCCTCATTCACAAACACACTGAACAGATTAGATATACCGTAAATCAAACAAGGACAACAGATATTTGTGGGAAACGCTGACTCTATGTTTGGAAAAGAGAAGATCAGTTGTCAGGTCTTCATGTTTCCAGCTTTTCCATCATTCTTCATGGAGGATGTGACCTGACAGCGACGGTGGAACTTATCAGCGTGTGTGTGTCTAAATGAAGAGTGTCTGTCAGGAAACAGATAAGCAGCGATGCTCTTCTTCTCCATACATGGACTCCAACAGGCAAAGGTCTGAAGGTGCCCTCCTGACGCCTCCACCACCTGAGACCGATTTAGCATCAGCGCTTTTTCTTTTCCGCAGTTTTCTCCTAATTTGGTCCGGTGAGCATCTTTATAAGCTACTGCCCACAGGAGGAGTTCATTCTGCTGCAGACTCATCCTCTGATTCCCACCAACCTCCATCCTTGACCATGGGTGATGCACTGATGGCCGAGTTTGGGAAGGCTGCGCCCTACCTAAGGAAGTCCGAAAAGGAGCGCCTGGAAGCCCAGACCAGGGCTTTCGACATCAAGACGGAATGTTTTGTCGTCGATGACAAAGTGGAGTATGTGAAAGGGCAGATCCAAAGCAAAGATGGTGGGATGGTGACAGTGAAGAAAGACGACGGAACAACCGTGACCGTGAAGGAGACGGAGGTCCACCCGCAGAACCCGCCAAAATTTGATAAAATCGAAGACATGGCGATGTTCACCTTCCTGCACGAACCCGCCGTGCTGTTTAACCTCAAAGAGCGTTATGCAGCCTGGATGATCTACACCTACTCTGGGCTCTTCTGTGTCACCGTCAACCCGTACAAGTGGCTTCCTGTGTATGACGCCGAGGTGGTGGCAGCCTACCGGGGCAAGAAGAGAACTGAAGCGCCGCCTCATATCTTCTCTATCTCTGATAACGCCTACCAGTACATGTTGACGGACAGGGAGAACCAGTCTGTCCTCATCACTGGGGAATCTGGAGCTGGGAAGACGGTGAACACCAAGAGGGTCATCCAGTATTTCGCCAGCATTGCAGCAGTCGGAGGTGGAGGCAAAAAAGATGCCAGCAAGGGGACACTGGAGGATCAAATCATCCAGGCCAATCCTGCGCTTGAGGCTTTCGGAAATGCCAAGACGGTGAGAAACGACAACTCATCCCGCTTTGGAAAATTCATCCGAATTCACTTTGGAACCAGTGGCAAGCTTTCATCTGCTGACATCGAGACGTACCTGTTGGAGAAGTCACGTGTCACCTTTCAGCTCAAGGCTGAGAGGAACTACCACATCTTCTACCAGATCCTGTCCAACCAGAAGCCAGAGCTACTGGACATGTTGTTAATCACCAACAACCCGTACGACTACTCCTACATCTCCCAGGGAGAAGTAACTGTCGCTTCTATCAATGACTCTGAGGAGCTGATGGCCACCGACAGCGCCTTTGACGTGCTCGGATTCACTCCAGAGGAGAAGATGGGCGTCTACAAGCTGACAGGTGCCATAATGCACTATGGCAACATGAAGTTCAAACAGAAGCAGCGTGAGGAGCAGGCTGAGCCCGACGGAACAGAGGCTGCTGATAAGTCAGCGTACCTGATGGGGCTTAACTCTGCCGACCTGATCAAAGGTCTGTGCCATCCCAGAGTCAAGGTGGGGAACGAGTATGTCACCAAGGGCCAGAGTGTGGACCAGGTCTACTACGCCATCGGGGCTCTAGCTAAGTCTGTGTATGAAAAGATGTTCAACTGGATGGTGGTGAGAATCAACCAGTCGCTGGACACCAAACAGCACCGGCAGTATTTCATCGGAGTGCTGGACATTGCCGGATTTGAGATCTTTGATTTCAACACCTTTGAGCAGTTGTGCATTAACTTCACCAATGAGAAACTGCAACAATTTTTCAACCATCACATGTTCGTTCTGGAGCAGGAGGAGTACAAGAAAGAGGGCATTGACTGGGAGTTCATCGACTTTGGGATGGATCTGCAGGCTTGTATTGACCTAATCGAGAAACCGCTGGGGATCATGTCAATTCTAGAGGAGGAATGCATGTTCCCCAAAGCCAGTGACCAGACGTTTAAGTCAAAGCTCTATGATAATCATCTGGGTAAGAACAAAATGTTTGAGAAGCCCAGGGCTGCGAAGGGGAAAGCAGAGGCTCATTTTGCCCTGGTTCACTATGCCGGCACTGTGGACTACAACATCAGTGGCTGGCTGGTGAAAAACAAAGACCCGCTGAATGAAACTGTGGTTGGTCTTTACCAGAAATCCTCCCTGAAGCTCCTCAGTCTGTTGTTTTCCAGTTATTTGGGAGCTGACGGTGGAGATAAGGGAGGCGGCAAAGGAGCCAAGAAGAAAGGCTCCTCGTTCCAGACAGTGTCCGCACTGCACAGGGAAAACCTCAACAAGCTGATGACCAACCTGAAGACCACACACCCACACTTTGTCCGCTGTCTAATTCCAAATGAGAGCAAGACTCCAGGGGTCATGGACAACTGCCTTGTGATGCACCAGCTGCGCTGTAACGGCGTCCTGGAGGGCATCCGTATCTGCAGGAAGGGCTTCCCAAACCGGGTGCTCTATGGAGACTTCAAACAGCGTTACAGAATCCTGAATGCATCTTCCATCCCTGAGGGACAGTTTATTGACTGCAAGAAAAGTGCTGAGAAGTTACTAGGATCTCTGGACATCGACCACACACAGTACAAGTTCGGGCACACCAAGGTCTTCTTCAAAGCAGGCCTGCTGGGGACACTGGAGGAGATGCGGGATGAGCAACTCTCTCGAATCATCACCAGGATCCAGGCCAATGCCCGGGCTTTGCTGATGAGAGCACAGTTTGCAAAGCTGGTGGAACGCAGAGACGCCCTCATGGTCATCCAGTGGAACCTGCGCTCCTTCCTTGGTGTAAAGAACTGGCCCTGGATGAAGCTGTTCTTCAAGATCAAACCACTGCTCAGGAGTGCCGAGTCAGAGAAGGAGATGGCCAACATGAAGGATGAGTTCAACAAGCTGAAGGAAGCTCTGGAGAAGTCAGAAACACGACGGAAGGAACTAGAGGAGAAAATCGTGACTCTTCTTCAGGAAAAGAATGACTTGACTCTGCAAATTCAGTCAGAGCAGGACACATTAACCGATGCAGAAGAACGCTGTGAACAGCTTATAAAGAGCAAAATCCAACTGGAAGCCAAGCTGAAAGAGATGACAGAAAGACTGGAAGATGAAGAGGAGCTCAATGCAGATCTCACAGCTAAGAAAAGGAAGCTAGAAGATGAGTGCTCTGAGTTAAAGAAAGATATCGATGACCTGGAGCTGACATTGGCCAAGGTGGAGAAAGAAAAACATGCCACTGAAAATAAAGTCAAGAACCTCACAGAGGAGATGGCCTCCCAGGATGAGAACATCCTGAAGCTCACCAAAGAGAAGAAAGCACTGCAGGAAGCTCATCAGCAGACCTTGGATGACCTTCAGAGTGAGGAGGACAAAGCCAACAGCTTGACCAAAGCCAAAGCCAAGCTGGAGCAGCAGGTGGATGACGTGGAGGGTTCACTGGAGCAGGAGAAGAAGGTCAGGATGGACCTGGAGCGCTCAAAGCGAAAGCTCGAGGGAGACCTGAAACTGATGCAGGAGAGCTTGATGGACCTAGAGAACGACAAGCAGCAGCTGGAGGAGAAACACAAGAAGAAAGACTTTGACTTTGCCCAAATAAATTCAAGACTGGAAGACGAGCAGGCTGCTTCATGTCAGCTCCAAAAGAAGCTGAAAGAAAACCAGGCAAGAATCGAGGAGCTGGAGGAGGAGTTGGATGCAGAGCGTGCAGCCCGAGCCAAAGTTGAGAAGCAGCGCTCTGATCTGTCCCGTGAGCTGGAGGACATTAGTGAGCGTCTGGAGGAAGCTGGAGGTGCCACGTCAGCACAGGTGGAGCTGAATAAGAAGAGAGATGCTGAATTTCAGAAGCTGCGCAGAGAGCTGGAAGAATCCACACTGCAGCACGAATCCACCGCTGCCTCCCTGAGAAAGAAGCACGCAGACAGTGTCGCTGAACTGGGGGAACAGATCGACAACCTGCAGCGCGTGAAGCAGAAGCTAGAGAAGGAAAAGAGTGAACTGAAGCTGGAGCTGGACGACATAGCTTCAAATATGGAGAGTGTGGTGAAGAACAAGTCAAACATTGAGAAAATGTGTCGAACAATGGAAGACAACGTGAACGAGTACAAGAGTAAATATGAGGAGGCGCAAAGAAGCATCAATGACCTGATGACGCAGAGGGCCAAGCTGCTCACGGAGAATGGAGAGTTTGGACGGCAGCTGGAGGAGAAGGAGTGTCTGGTGTCCCAGCTGACCAGAGGAAAAAACTCCTACAACCAGCAGGTAGAAGATCTACGCAGACAACTGGAGGAGGAGGTCAAGGCGAAGAACGCACTCGCCCACGCTCTGCAGTCGGCTCGCCATGACTGCGACCTGCTCCGAGAGCAGTTCGAGGAGGAGCAGGAGGCCAAGGCTGAGCTGCAGAGGGCGCTGTCCAAGTCCAACACTGAAGTCTCAGCATGGAGAACGAAATATGAAACGGATGGTATTCAGCGGACAGAGGAGCTGGAGGAAGCCAAGAAGAAGTTGGTCCAGAGACTACAAGAGGCTGAGGAGGCCATTGAAGCCGTGAACGCAAAGTGCTCATCTCTGGAGAAGACCAAGCACCGTCTGCAGAATGAGATTGAAGACCTGATGCTGGACCTTGAGAGATCCAATGCAGCTTCTGCGGCTTTGGACAAAAAGCAACGTGCATTTGATAAAGTCATGGCAGAGTGGAAACAAAAGTTTGAAGAGTCGCAGTGTGAGCTGGAGGCCTCCCAGAAGGAGGCTCGGTCTCTGAGCACTGAACTCTTCAAATTGAGAAATGCCTATGAGGAGTCCCTGGATCAACTGGAGACCTTGAAGAGAGAGAACAAGAACCTGCATGAGGAGATCTCTGACCTCACTGACCAGCTTGGGGAGGGTGGCAGGAGTGCCCATGAGCTCGAAAAGATTCGGAAGCAGCTGGAACAAGAAAAGACTGAGCTCCAGTCGGCCCTGGAGGAGGCAGAAGGTTCCCTGGAGCATGAAGAAGGTAAGATCCTCCGAGCCCAGCTGGAGTTCAACCAGCTGAAGGCCGACATTGAGCGGAAGTTGGCAGAGAAAGACGAGGAAACGGAGCAGGCCAAGAAGAACTACCAACGAATGCTTGATTCACTTCAGTCTTCTCTGGAATCTGAGACCCGAAGTCGCAATGAAGCCCTGAGAGTGAAGAAGAAGATGGAGGGAGACCTCAATGAGATGGAGATCCAGCTCAGTCAAGCGAACAGGCAGGCAGCTGACGCCCAGAAACAACTGAAGACCCTCCAGGCCTTCCTGAAGGACACTCAGCTGCAGCTGGATGACACACAGCATGGTAACGATGACTTGCGAGAGAACATTGCACTCCTAGAACGCCGCAACACCCTGCTCCAGGCTGAGCTGGAGGAGGTGAGGGCCGCTCTGGAGCAGACCGACAGGAGCCGTAAACTGGCCGAACAGGAGCTGACCGACGCCACGGAGCGCATGCAACTTCTGCACTCCCAAAACACTAGCTTGATCAACCAGAAGAAGAAGTATGAATCAGACCTCATGCATCTGCAGAATGAAATGGAGGAGGCCATCCACGAGAATCGCAATGCTGAGGAGAAGGCAAAGAAGGCTATCACAGATGCAGCCATGATGGCTGAGGAGTTAAAGAAGGAGCAGGACACCAGTGCCCATCTGGAGCGCATGAAGAAGAACATGGAGCAGACCATCAAAGACCTGCAGCACCGTCTGGATGAGGCGGAGCAGATAGCCATGAAGGGCGGGAAGAAGCAACTCCAGAAACTTGAGGCTCGCATCAAAGAGCTGGAGAACGAGCTGGAGGCTGAGCTGAGGCGAGGAACGGAGTCCATCAAAGGGGTTCGCAAGTACGAACGCCGCATCAAAGAGCTCACCTACCAAACCGAGGAGGACCGTAAAAATATGTCACGTCTCCAAGACCTGGTGGACAAACTGCAGGTGAAGGTCAAATCCTACAAACACGCAGCCGAGGAGGCGGAGGAGGCCGCAAACACCAACATGGCCAAAGTACGCAAACTGCAGCACGAGCTGGAGGAGGCAGAGGAGCGCGCAGACATCGCTGAGTCTCAGGTGAACAAGCTGAGGGCGAAGACCAGGGACGGCGTGTCCAAGAAAGGTCTGGACGACTGAGGAGATCCACAGGTGTGTCAATCAATGTCCAATCTGAAAACACTGAACAAAGAGAAACTGAGCTATTATCTGACTGTTCTTGTTGTCTTGTATCTTTGACTACAGGTGGGAAGTTGGAGAGAAACCACCAGAAACAGCGTGACTAGGAAAACTAGTTGTAGCACAAATAATGAACCTGTAGTTCAGTGGTTCTCAGTCTGGTCCTCCTTGACCCGCCCTCCTCCATATTTCAGACGTCACCTGTTCCAACACACCTGATTCCACTCAGCAGCTCGTTATCAGGCTCATGGATCATGTAAATCAGGTGTTTAGAAGCAGATGTCCACGACCACGATGCAGACGACCCACGATCAGGACATTCAACAACTTTTGGATGCGTCTTCACTTTGACCCAACATGTGGGTCAGATGCTGCTCCCAACCACCAGAGGGCGTGGCCTCTCACCTCAGCAGGGCATCCAGTTTCGTTGCCATGAAGAGATGCTAACTTCTGTAGCATTGAGCTAACATTATGTCTGTGAGCGGAGTCAGACTGAGTGAGGTCACAGTGATGCAATGCATGTTAGCGTGTTAATGTCAATGTAAATTTACCATGAGGTAGTTTGACTTCTTCTTTGGTTTGTAAACAGCAGATATTTGAATAAATACTTCACTCACTTCTTCTCATGAATCATTCACATCAAACCACATCGTCCACAAACAGACGACCTATGACCTCTGTCCTGACTTCACCCAGCACACAAAACATCTCTGGTCACCTGACACAGACTGACACAGGATCAGAGGACAGAGGAGACAGAGGAAAGAGGACAGGGGACGGAGGGAGGACAGAGGGTATGAGGACAGGGGACAGGGTGGAGGACAGAGGACAGACTGTGAGAACGTGTGTCTGGTCTGCAGCTGGTCTTCACTGGGACCAATCACCTCCCCAATATCCTGCGTTCTCATTGGCTGAGACGGAGAAGGAGCTGTCCCTCCTACTTTACTGTTGTTTGAACTTTGACATCCCAGCCCCGTTTGACACACACACACACACACACACACACACACACACACACACACACACACACACACACACACATATCCTGGGAAGCTACTCATTTGCTAATCGTCTCTCAGGTGAGCTGCTTCATTCTTCTTCACCTGTTTGTGTGTTTGCGCTTGTGTGTGTGCATGTGTGCATCGGGTGAGTATCTATAAGAGTGTGCGTGTGTGTGTGTGTGTGTGTGTGTGTGTGTGTGTGTGTGCGTGTGTGCGTGTGTTTGTGCACGTGTGTGTGCTGTGGTTCCTCTTAGAAATATTCTGCTCAAATGTTGGAGTTGTCATAGTGATGTCATAGATGTGTATTTGAAACATTCACGTCTAAACAACAACTCTCGCCCTCTCGCTCTCTCTTTCTCTCAGTCATGTTCACCTCGGTCGTCCGCATTCTAACAGTCCCTGGTTGCCATGGGGGCAGACGTTCCATAGCAACCATCATCTCTGGAAACAAGACGTCCATGTAAGTCCCAGTTGGTTCTGGTTCTGCTGGTCCAAGACCAGTCAGCCCAGTAAGGTGTATATGTGTGTGTGTGTGTGTGTGTGTGTGTGCGTGTGTGTACGTGTACGTGTAGGTTGGTACGGGAGCGGCTGAAGTTGGAGGTGGAGCAGATGAAGACTCAGTTCTCTGGGTTTCGACCCGGTTTGGTTGTTCTCCAGGTTTGTTTGTATTGTATTGTATTGTATTGTAGTACTGTAGTGTAATACTGTACTGTAGTACCATATTATTGTTGCACTGTAGTATTGTACCGTAGTACCGTAGTCCTGTCGTACTGTACTGCAGTATTGCAGTACTGTACTGCGATATTGCAGTACTGTACTTTATTGCTGTATGTAGTATTGTACTGTAGTACTACATTATTGTCGCACTGTGGTACTGTGCAATACTGTAGTATTTATTATAGCAGTAGTGTTCTTTAGTACCATAGTACTGTACTACTGTACCGTAGTGTTGTAGTACTGTACTGTTGTGTTGTAGTACTGTAGTACTATGGCACGTATTACTTTACCATAGTGCTGCAGTACTGTATCGTAGTGTTGTAGTACTGGAGCGTACCACAGTGCTCCTTGGCCCCACCCACACTATGACATCACTGTGCTGCAGGTGGGAAACCGAGACGACTCCAACCTGTACATCAGCTCCAAGCTGAAGGCCGCCGCCCAGGTGAGAGCCGCCCGCTGACATCGGCGCTGTCATGTGACGTGTCGGGTGACGTTAACAACCATCTGTCGCCTGCAGATTGGCATCGAGGCCAAACACCTGCGGCTGCCGAACACGGCGACGCAGGACGAGGTCAGTGGCTGGCGACCGAGGCTACGCCGGCGTTCTCCCGCAGCAGCTTCCTGTTTCCTGTTGTCTGCAGGTCCTGCAGAACATCCTGTCCATCAATGAGAACCCGGAGGTCCACGGGCTCATCGTCCAGCTGCCTCTGGACGCACAGAACCACATCGACCCCGAGCTCGTCACCAACGCCGTGTCTCCACTCAAAGACGTGGACGGGTGAGTGACACAGGAAGTGACAGGCAGGTTTCGGCATCCCAGTCACCCTCTGTGTGTGTGTGTGTGTGTGTGTGTGTGTGTGTGTGTGTGTGTCTGTGTCAGTCTCAGCTGTGTTAATGCAGGGAAGTTGTCTCGAGGTGATGTCACCGACTGTTTCCTGCCGTGTACGCCTAACGGCTGCATGGAGCTCATCAGACAGACAGGTGTCCTACACTGTCACACACACAATCACACACACTCGTGCAGTCGCAGCAGCTGATGTCACCAGATCGACGCAGGTGTGTCGGTGGCGGGGAAACAGGCCGTTGTGATTGGTCGCAGTAAGATTGTGGGCGCCCCCATGCGCGACATGCTGCTGTGGAGCCACGCCACCGTCACCAGCTGCCACTCACACACTGCCGACCTACCTGAGCAGGTGACGTGTGGCCGTCTGACCCCGGCTTCGTGGTTCCTCATTGGTTACTGATGGGACCCTCTTTGATCATGTGTTTTTACTGCGAGCAGGTGGGCAGGGCTGATATCCTGGTGGTGGGGGCAGGGCGTGCAGAGATGGTGAGAGGTGATTGGCTGAAGGAGGGCGCTGTGGTCATTGACTGTGGAATCAATCACGTCCCAGGTGATCGATCGTCACGTTTCAGATCGTTGGATCCTCTGTCACAGAGAAAGAGGTGGAGCTAAGGACCTATTATTTGTGTGTGACCTCTGACCTCTGGTAGACGAGACCAAGGTAGGTGGGAAACGAGTGGTTGGAGACGTCCACTTTGCCTCAGCCAGTCAGAGAGCAGCATTCATCACACCTGTGCCTGGAGGGGTGGGGCCGATGACGGTGGCCATGCTCATGCAGGTGAGTGAGCTCCAGAGCAGCAGTGCTGGCGTTCTGCCACTGGGGGACGCTGGTGCTCTGCAGCCAATCTGACGGTTGTGTGTTTCAGAACACAGTGCAGAGTGCCAAGTGGTTCCTGCTGAAGGCGAACAGCTGAACGAGGCATCAGACCCACGGGACATCAGCAACACACAAATAAAACACGTGAACCTCTGTTGTTTGTTTACTTCCTGTTAACAAACCGATGATGTCACAGCTGGTGATTGATCTGTTTTATTGAGGAATAGATCGAACGTTTGTTTGTAAAACATCTGGAAGATTCTGAGCTGCAGGTCAAAGGTCAACGCGACCACATGACATCGGCTGAACGTGACGGCACTTTGAAAACACAACGATCACATGACTCAGGTACGTTGACAGGGCAACACTCACACACACACACACACACACACACACACACGGTGGCTGGTGCGTCACTCCCCCGCTCCGCCGTCCACGCTCCCCTGGGAAACCTCAGAGTCCAGCGAGTAGCAAGAGCTGCCGTTGTCCTGAGCGTCCCTGTTGGTGTCATCGGACAGCGCAGCGCCGCCTGCGGAGGCCCCGCCCCCGCCCCCAGGCTCCACCTCACACAGATGGGTGGAGGCGTGGAGGATCTGGCTGCACAGCCGGTTGTACCGGTGCGCACGCGCCGGTTTGCCCGTGTGCGCGTACATGTGCTCCTGTAGCTGACTCTTGTGGGCGAAGCGCAGGCTGCACACGGCGCAGGCGATCCTCCGTTTGCGCGAATGCAGGTTGGCAGAGGCGGGGCTACCCCCAGCCCCGCCCCCACCCCTCCGGCTCCTCTGCAGCTCGGCAGCCAGCTGGTCTGCGAGAGCCTGGCTCTGCCGCAGCGCCTCCTCCAGGCAGCCAGCGTCCAGTGGGTCGGTGGTGCCCGCCGGCCCCTCGTCTGCGCCGCTCTGAGACAGCACGTCCAGGTGGGCGGGGTCGAGGGCGTGGCTGAATAGATGCTCGCGCAGGCCCCGGGGGGAGGAGCAGCGCTCGCCGCAGCGGGGACATGGTAGGACCAGCGGACGCTCTCTGACGTGGGGGATGGGGCTGCCATCTTCAGCTGGAGACCCCACCCCCTGCCCCTCCTCACCGTCCAGCCCCCCCACCTCCTCCTCCTCCTCCCGCTCCTGTTTGATGCGAGTGGAGATGTCTGAATCGTCGCCGGAAGCCACAGAGCAGACGTTCCGAAGCGTGGGGGCTCGGTGGTCTGATGGGACGCCTTCCAGCCGCCCCCCCCGCCGCGCGTCCTCCGAGGCACTGCGCGCCACCGTGCTGCTCTTTGGGGCTCCGCCCACCTCCTTGTTGGCCAGCTGAGAGGAGATCTGTATGCCATACAGGTTGGACATCCGGGTAGCGTCAGCGTCAACGGCACCCTCGCCCGGCGTTCGGCACAGCTGGTAGGCGTGGAGGAACCGGATACCGTCCTGGAGACGGGTCGGATCCACCGGCTGCTTGGGACAATGACCCGTGTACATGACGTGGAGCAGGTAGCTGAAGACGTCAGGCTGGATGTCGCTGGGCTGGATCTTTATACACTCACTGACACACACACACACGTTAGTTGTGTTCCGTGAACTGCCGGCCACATGAATACTATAATATAATAATAGAGTCTACCGGACCTGCTCTGGTGGATGAAGATCATCTTGAAGTAGTTGGAGAACGCTGCCAGAACTGCTCGGTGCGCTTTGAAGAACACGTTGCCGATAGCAACGGTACAATCGCACAGGAAACCGAACTCTCTCTGAATGTTGAGCTGCTGCAGCAGGAAGAGACTGTGAGCCGACACCTCCATGACCCTACACACAAACACAAGTTTAATATTAAGTTTAATATCAGTACTGTGTGTGTGTGTGTGTGTGTGAGACTGAGTGTGTGTGTGTGTGTGTTGGGAGGGGGTGTGAGAGACTGTGTGTGTGTGTGTGTTTTCTTAATATAAAGCTTATCTAATTTCCTGAGGTGTGTGATGACGTCATCAGCTACAGCCAGCAGGATGACCCTGTGCTGGAGGGCAAAGGTCACACCTCTGGCGCGCATGAAGGTCACCTATTGACACGTGCACGCGCAAATAACCGGAGGGGGGCGTGTCTTTGTTAGAAAACAGCCTGATCAAACACCGAGAACGTGCATCCGCGCGACCAAACGGCAACACCGATCCTCGCGTGCACGTCCGTCGCGCCCGCGCAGCTCCATCACCTGCTCATTCACATTCACGCACGTCCTCATTCACCGACACGCACTCGCTTGCGTGCACACGCGGTCCGCCACACACCTATCTGTCTGTGGCGTGCCCGCGCTCGGTGTCTTACCGCACAAATGAGCAGATTGTTCTCACACCGGAGCTGCACACCAGAGCTCATTTGGTTCTGCCCCGCTGATCTCGCTACGAGCCGCGTCACATCTCGCGAGAGGAAGCGTCTGGTCACGTGACAGACAGACGCGGCAATAAGCAGCGTCAATGATTCGACAGGTTATTGATCCAATCGATCGGTTTGATTTCAACATCTGAATCAAATGGGCACTGCTGGTACTACACTGTACTACATAAATACTATAGGTACTACATTGTACAACAGGAACTGCAGTATACTACCCAGTACTACAGGTACTACACTAGGCTACACAGCACTACAACTACTACTACATTGTACGACACAACTCTACATAGTACTACAGGAAATACAATGTACTACCAGTACTACAGAACCACAGGTAACACACTACTACACAATACGACAGGTAATACACGTTACTTCACAGTACCACGGATACTACAGGTGCAATGTACTACACAGCACTACAGGTACTACACTCCACAACACAATACTACAGATACTACAGTAGTACACAGCTCCACACAGTACTTCAGGTAGTACAACGTACCACACAGCACTACAGGTATTACAATGTACTACCCAGTACTACAGGTACTACACTAGACTACACAGTACTACAGATACTACAGTAGTACACAGCTCCACACAGTACTACAGGTACTACAACGTACCACACAGCACTACAGGTATTACAATGTACTACACAGTACTACAGATACTACAGTTACTACAGGTATGAGGAAGAAAAATAAGAAATAGTTTTATTTTTCATTTTATTTTGTAGACCATGGTCGTGACCGGAGGTCTTTTACTTTGTTTCACGTGACTTCCGCCGGTGACGTCGCGGCCCTGAGCGGAAGTCCTCTTCTCCGCAGCAGAAGAGCAGAAGCTTCTCGTCCAACTTCCCGCCGGAGAGGACCCGTCGCGCGCTGCGGCCCTCCGCCCCGCCGCCGCCGCCCGCAGCAGCAGCTCCTCCGTCGGCCTCCGCCTCCCGGTGAGTCGCTTTGTGTGTCCGACCGGCGCCGGTCCGGGGCAGCCGCCGCGGCCTGCGGCTCGTTGCTCGGTGCGGGGGCGGCGGGCTGCGTGCGGGAGAGGACTGACGGTGGACCCGTGAAGCGCACTGCACCGACAGACGCTTCCGGTTTCACGTGGTTTCAAAGTAAAATGTATTGAACAGGAACGGACCCGGTCTGCGCTTCAGATGACGTTGGCATCATTGACGTTAAAGTTGTTGATGACGCATCGATGATTGCGCGTTAACTGATTTTCTTTCTCTAACTTCTGCGCTACTCAGCACCGACACGTGACCTGATAACCGGGTTGTGGCCCCGCCTGCTCCTTCACGTGGGGTTCTCAGCTGATGGACAGTGTGTATGTGAGGGAATGTGTGAGAGTCTGTGTGTGTGGGGGTAATCTGACTGGAAGTTGTGAACATGTTTCCTGATATTTCTAATTGATTGTTGATGTTCAGCACATCGCCATGACGACAGTGGTACTTGCAAGTCCTGTGATGAGATCAATCAACGATCAACTGGCGTCAGTCCGATAAGCCCATGTGGTGCATGTGCATTGTTGCCATGGCGTCAGGCTGCATGCACATCATGGATAGAATTGCACAGGTCAGAGGTCATGTGGTGATGTTGTGTGTCTTCACAGACGATGGCGCGGCCAAGTCACAGCGACCATGTCCTGCAGCAGCTCAACAACCAGCGGGAGTGGGGCTTCCTGTGCGACTGCCTCATCGCCATCGGCGACATCTACTTCCGAGCGCACAAAGCCGTGCTGGCGGCCTGCAGCTCCTACTTCAGGATGATGTTCATCAGGGACCAGCAGGGGGCGGCGCGCCTGGACCTCAGCAACCTGCAGATCAGCGCTGAGTGCTTCGACCTTATCCTGCAGCTCATGTACCTGGGGCGGATCGTGGTCGGCAGCTACGAGTTTGAGCAGCTCAAGGCGTCCATGACGTACCTGCAGATGTACTACATCCCTGATTCGCTGGATGACCTCCGTGACATCAGGAGCTCAGGTCTTACCCCGTCCTCCTCTGCGTCCTCGTCCTCCTCTGGCCGCCCCGCCGGCACCAAGATGATGTTTGGAGTCCGTATGTACGAGCAGCAGAGACCAGCCGACGTCCAGCATCTCTCCAAAGCCGTTGCCGTTGCCGCTGGTCGCCCATGTGCGCCACCGCCTGAGGAGGTGGCAAACGCCCCTCTGATCCTGGCGCCACCCGTCCTGGCGCCGCCGGCCGCAGACGGAGCTCCAGAGCAGCCGTGTGATCTGAGAAAGAGAGGTGGGGGCAGGGGGTCGGCCCTCAAAGAGCGTCCCCGGTTCGGTCGCACCTACACCTGCGACGACTGCGGCTTCGTGTTCAGCTGTGAGAAGCTGCTGATCGAACACATCCTCACCTGCACCAACAGGAAGTCCTTCCCCCCACTGGCGCAGCTTGACGGTGACGAGTCCAGCAAGGCAGAGAGCTCCGACGGCACCGACGACCACCGGCTGGTCTGCAAAGGTGAGGACGACTGGGCCGAGGTGGAGCCGGAGCCCGCCGCCCCCCCGGCCAGGACCGATGGTGAACCGGGATCCACCGTGAGCGTCTCTGTGAAGACGGAACCGGAGGAAGGCGCCTTCCCCGAGATGGAGGTGGTGCGAGTCGGAGAACACGTCCCCAGGGACGGCGGCGCCCCAGCACACCTGAAGGAGAAGACGAGCTTGGAGCACGAGGCTGCTGCCCCCACCTCGGAGCGCCACGCCAGTGGCAGCGAGGAGTCGCCGGTGCCAGCGAAGGTCCGTAAGGTGAAAGAAGAGGAGACCGACGGCGCCCCCTGCGAACTGTGTGGCGCGGCGTTGACGGACGAGGACAGGTCGACCCACTACCTGTCCAATCACGTGGCTCACATCTGTGCGTGTGGCCGCTGTGGACAGGTGCTCATCAAAGGCCGGCAGCTGCAGGAGCATGCCGAGCGCTGCGGCGAGTCCCACGGCGGCGAGTCGGACTCCCACGGGGAGGACGAGGCGTCGCTGCCGGAGGAGGGGCTGCTGGAGGCCGCCGACCTGCCGTGTCCTCACTGCGGCCTGACGTTCCAGGGTGACGGCCCGGCGCTGGAGCACGCGCTCACCTGCCACGACCAGGAACTGTTCCGCCCGGCGCTGATGGACGATGGCGGCGAGCCCGACCACCGCCGAAAACACTTCTGCAGCATCTGCGGCAAAGGTTTCTACCAGCGCTGCCACCTGCGTGAGCACTACACCGTCCACACCAAGGAGAAGCAGTTCACCTGTCAGACATGCGGCAAGCAGTTTCTACGCGAGCGGCAGCTGCGGCTGCACACTGACATGCACAAGGGCATGGCGCGCTACGTGTGCCCCGTGTGCGACCAGGGAACATTCCTGAAGCACGACCATGTCAGACACATGATCTCACACTTGTCCGCTGGGGAGACAATCTGCCAGGTGTGTTTCCAGATCTTCCCCAGCGGGGAGCAGCTGGAGGAACACATGGACGTGCACCTGTACATCTGCGGCGTCTGCGGTGAGAAGTTCCGCCTCCGCAAGGACATGAGGAGCCACTACAACTCCAAGCACACCAGGAGGCTGTAGGCTCCGCCCACCTGGGGCCACCAGAGAACAAGTGGAGCACCTGAACACCACGTGTTTTATCTGCACTTTGAACCTGAGGAGGCGCTGGAGACGACTCGTTCCGACGCCTTCAGGAGCTCCTGTTGTTGTAAGACGTGCAGGAGTGAGATGATGAACGTTCTTCCAGCGACGACCTTCGACACGAGGCGTCAGCTGCCGTGAATCTGATTCCAGTGATTGTTTTTCCACGGAGCGATGACACCAGTTCCAAACTGAGCATCCAGCCATGCTAGCAGTAACGCTAACGTGGGTTCAAACGTATGAACTCTTCACACCAAAGTTGCTGACCTTCACGAGCAGCCTTTTCCCGCCGGTCACCAGCTAACTGTGCATTAGCTTTGCTGCCGCCTCCTTTAGCACCGCCTCCTTTAGCACTGCGTCTTATGTTGCTGCCGCACTTTAACCAATCAGACACTCATCTGATGCTTGTCGTCATGGCTATGACGTCATCTGAGCGAAGCTGTTTGAGAGGCAGCTTCAGAGAACACTTGTGGGGGCGGGGTCTGTTACCACAGTTGCCACGGTAACCTCATTCACGCACTCATGTCGAACAAGTGGTGACTGTGTGATGAACACTGTCGGTTTTGTTATTGATATTGAGGAGTTGAGTCAGTAAATATTGATCAGTCTTATTCAGACCTGAGATTCAACATCATCAGCAGAACGTCTTACAGCTTCCTGTCAGACAATTTGGTTCAGGTAGGGTTTGAACTCCAAGGTCAAAGGTCGGTTTGTTGAAGCTGCTTCTGAAAACGACATCAGGTGACCTCATCACGTTTGCTTTTTGCCTCCCTTACGATCGAAGCCTGTTCCTCTTGACATCTTCCGGTTCCAGTCGTCAGCGTCAGCTCCACTCGATGGAAGTGGACACGTCGTTAATGAAACACTACGATTGTTCTGACGACCTGGACACTTACATGTTTGATTCAATTCTCGACAGATTCTGTTCAGAACCAAACCTCTAACGAGGAATAAAGGTCAAATCTGAATGAATTATAATCTGGGGGCGTGGCCTGTAGTTGAGGTGTGGCCAATAAATCCATGAAAGTGTTTGGATCAGTCAGACGTGGCAACATGTGGAACCATCAGAACTTCAGCCGACGACTGTTGACTTCCATCTGAACCTCCAGGGGGTGTTGCCATCTGACTGATGACATCACCTTGAGGACATACCTCCTCTCCCTGAAGATGATGTCATCTCATGCCTCCTCCTCTGACTCCTCATCAGCCTCCACCCATCCTCACATGGACATCATCTTCCTGCCAGAAGCACGTCAACACACACAATGTTCTTTGGTGCGTTGATTCTTCATGTTTTGTTCTGATGTAATCACAAATAAACCCCGCCCACGAAATACACACCAGCAGTGTGATCTTCTTGTGAGTGTTGACTTGCATGTGTGTGTGTGTGTGTTGGTTTCAGAAACAGCGTCAACAAACTGAGTCAAAGTTTGTCCCTGGACCTCTGAGTCACTTTGAATCTCAGGTTTCATTCACTGAATGAATGAGTGAATAAAACCTGCTCCTGACAGCTGAGGTTCACACACACACACACACACACATACTGTAGCAGCATGCAGACTGACTGGGATTCCAGTTTGACCTGATCCTGTTTTGATCAGCTGGCCTGGTATGTGTGACAGAGAGATTGTGTGTGTGTGTGTGTGTGTGTGTGTGTGAGAGAGAGAGAGAGAATCTGATGGATGGGATCAGCCTTGAATGTGGACTGGCAGGTGCAGCAGGTGTCAGACAGGTGCTCCAGCTCCGACCGGTTGTGGTTTCATTCCTGCAGCAGAGCAAGAGCCTATAAGAGTGTGTGTGTGTGTGTGTGTGTGTGTGTGTGTGTGTGTGTGTGTGTGTGTGTGTGTGTGTGTGTGTGTGTGTGCTGCCTGCAGACAGATCCTCTCTGGCCCAGTGGTTCTACACACTTCCACAGTACCAATGTCACGTTTGTGAAATGTTTAGGACCACTGATCCAGGTGAAGGAGCTCCTCTTCATCTTCCACATCTTCTTCATAGTCACCTTCGTCTCCGTTCTCATCATCTTCACGCTCTGACCAGCTGATCTGGGTTTTTATCTGAGAGCAACAGGTGAGTTCATGTTGTGTTTGAACCAGAACCACAACCTCTGTCACCTCCTCCAGCGTGTGTGTGTGTTAAACTGTGTATTTGAACGTGTGTTAAATTGTGTGTGAGAGTGTGTAACTATGTGTGTGCTCCTTCCAACAGTAGCTTCTTCTTCCCACAGACTGACTGACCTAAACGATGATGGTGAGTGAGGACAGAGGATGTAAGGACAAAGGGACTGAGGACATTGATGAAATCCAATCGTTTGCTGTTGTTTTTGTAGCCAGATAAAATATTCTCATTTTTGTTTAACCATTTATTTCACATGGACTGTTACCTTTATGTTGTGAACTTCCCCACCATATTCCCCATAATCTGCCTGTAAGACAAGGTTCGTCCAGTCCTGTTGAACCTCATGTCCGTTTCTCTGGGGAGGTGTTTCGGCGTTGCACCACCACCGTGTGTGCTCCTACGGTGCTCCCAGCCGGTGAGTCCCGTCGTGGAGCGCCTTCTCCGTTGTCGTACTTATTTTGTACTTATGTTACTTTTTTCCTCCGTTCAAAACCACCACAGGTTATATATGTAGTAATGTGACCTGTTGATTTGAATGTTAACCTGAGTGGTCGGTTAGCTGTTAGCTAACGTTAGCCTGAAGCTAGCGGACAAGGGTTTTTTTCTGTCTCATGCAGCGCTCATGACTTTGTACTTTTCATGCTATGGCCGAATAACAACTATTTATGTAGTGTGAAGTTTCATTGTGGTTTATGTGTGTGTGAATTTATTCATTTCGTAGAGTGGTGGAGAGTTTCTGTGCGTGAGTGTGACACCTGTTCAGTGGATTTGACATTTTGCACCATATAAAAGGAACGAGCTTAATGTGGGTGAAATGAAATGACATTTCTACACTGTGGGCGATATCTGGGTAAAATTCTGTTTTATCTTTTGTACTTTACTGTAATAGACTGTGAGCTATGTACATATTGTGTAGTAAACGGAATGCTGGACAGTTGCAGTGTCTTGGTGTGTTAAACGCCTGTTTTTCTTCTTTAAACAATAAATTCCCAGAGATATTCGACGCCGGTGTGCTGCAAACTATAAAACAGAGCACAAGATTAAGCAGCAGAAAATGAATGAAAATCACCCATACATTTTAACAACAATAAAACACTGATTGTTTGCATGTGCTGTTGTTTCATTGGTTCTACTGATCACCAAGGGGGCGGGCCTTACCGTGCAGGATATGATGTCACGGGTCCGCGCACACTTTGTGTTTGTGATGTTTTTCTTTGTTGGAAAAAAAGTGTTAAAAGTATTTCCTGTCATGTGACCACCACACGTTTAGGTCATTAGCCCCGCCCCCCTTAGGTAAATTCACAGGTCCATAAGTCATTGCTGATATCAGCAATGACACACAAAGAAGAAGATACAACGAGATGAGACGGAAGAGACCAAACACACACACTCACCCACTCTCACTGTCACACACACAACCTCTCTTTCTCTCCCACTCTTTATCTCCCTTCCTCCCTCTCTGTGTCTCTCACTCTCTCTCTTCCCCCCACCCTCCGCCCTTCTCGTGAGCATTGAATCGTCTGAGGAGAACGCGGCGTTCAGCCCTCAGCTGGTGCACGGCGTGGAGGAGTCGACAGCTTCAGATGAGGAGTTAGTAGCTCAGGCCGAGGAGGTCAGAGGTCACGAGTGCTCAAACGTCACCAGGTGAAGTTGGTCCTCAGGTGATGGAAGGAGACGCTCCGCCTCCTCTGGGCGGCGGGTGCCGCAGGAAACGTCTTCACTCCGCAGGTCCAGAGGACGAGAGGAGGAGCTGGGAGTCAGGTCCGGACCGCGTCTGCGAGCGCGTCTGCGAGGAGGAGCAGGAGGAGCTGCACAGCTTCTGTCAGCGCTGCCTCGTCCTGGTGTCCCAGCTGAGCAGGGAGGCCGCTGCCCTGGAGGTCAGAACGGTTCCTGTGGTTCCTGTGGTTCCTCTGGTATGAGTGTGATGTCCTGTTGATGTTTGGTGCTGGTCGTGTTGACCTCACGGTGCGTTGAACACGTTCCTGCGGTTCTCTGTGCGCTGACATTGACCCTGATCTCGTCTGTCAGGCTCTGAAAGCGAAGCGAGAATGTGGCTGCTGGAGCGTGGAGCTTCATGTTCTCTGGTCAGAACTCTGTCTCCTCAGACACACTGGTGACACTGGATGGTGACTGTGTGTGTGTGTGTGCGTGTGTGCGCGTGTTTGCAGGACATCGCTGGTTTCAGTCAGTCGTTTGTTTATTGATGTTTAACAAGCAGTGGCTGCAAACAAGAAGTGTGATGTTTGTTTACCTGTGTGACCGCTTTTATTATGTTCAGTGGACATACACACTGTTGCCTCACACACACGCACACACACACATACACACACACTGTCACCATCCATTACCTTCAAGTTAGTGTCGGTGCAGTTAGTTCTAGCATCAGGATCATTTGTCTGTCAGGCGTGTGTGAGTGAAAAGTAAAAAACTCTGAGGTCATTTGTCCTGGATCAGGATTGGCTACGAACATGATGACATCATCACCGTGTCTGCTGTGGCACATGTGTGTGAACGGCGTTGGCGTCGGCTGGAGGACACAGAACATGTTTCTTGATCATGCAGGGTCCCGTTCCCGCCTCCTTTCTGTTCGATCAGCTCCAGCGGCGGTGGCACAGACGCCATTTTCCCGCTGATGGTCGCTGTGATGTCTGCGGTGCCTCGTTCCAGCAGCTCCATCATGCGGCGCTGAGCAGAGAGGCCACACCCCCTCCTGCCACAGTCTGCAGGTCTGAGGAAATGGCGGCAGTCCAGCAGAGATGGTCATGTGAGATGCGCAGGGACGGGGCTCCATGGGGGTGGGGTGGAGTCCACAGCACCTACCTGGGTGGGGGTGGAGCCAAAAGGCTGGCAACAGTCAGGCCCCTCCCTCTGAGCTCATGGGAGCACCTGGAGGGCGTGTGGAGGGTTCGCTGCCACCAGCCGCCGCTGGTAAGAACCTGCCACTCGTGAGCTGGATGCCACTGCAATTTCCTGTGGTCACCTGACATCTGCTCCTTAGGGCTCCACTGCAGATGGGGGTCATGTGACCACGGAGGACCAACCAGCTGCTCACAGTGTCGGCACGCAGACCAATCAGACGCCGTCTGCCGCCACCTCCTTCCTCATCAGGTGAGCGACTCCTCCCACCTCAGTTGTGGCGAGAACATTGTCTGATGGCAGAACCCACTGCAAACATTGTTTCCACGGTGATGCACCTGTGACATCAGAACCCTGCATGAGGAGGAACCGCTGCTTTACCGTTCACTGTTAACTGTTCCTGTCTCCATGCCTTCAGGACAGTGAAGAAGCTCGGTCTTTCCCACATGAAAAAGTCCCGTCCTAGTGTCTCCTCACCACCCGCGGCGCCATCGAGGCTCCGCCTCTACACGGGGGGGTTTAGAGGTGCCCTGCAGCTGGCCCCGCCTAGTCTCCCACCACGTCTTCTACGAGCTGCATCGAAGGTCAAAGTCACACCGGGGACTGGGAAGGTGAGATGTCCTCCCGGATGGACTTCCTGTCCCTGTCTGTGTTGGACTTCCTGTCCCTGTCTGTTAATGGACTTCCTGTCCCTGTAATGGACCTCCTGTCTGTGTCAGATCAGAGTGATGGTCCGGATCAGTTCGTCTGGCAGCGACTCATCTGACTTCCTGTCCGTCCTCAAAGTGGACGGTCGGAAGAAACAGCTGAGTCTCTGCGAGACGTCATCTGGCGCCCAGAGGAGGTCAGCGACCTCTGACCCCAAGACCTTCACGTTTGACGCCATCTTTACCCAGGACACCTCACAGGTGAGGCTGTTAGCTGTTAGCATCTCATGCTATGTGTTCTGCCAGTGCATGTGACTGAGCTATAATCTACAGTGATCGTTGATCAATAATCTATAGTGATCATTGATCAATACGATGGGACACATGCAGTCGATTCATCTCTAAATCCTGGCTCCTGATAGGCTGAGATCTGCTCGCGGGTGGCAGTGGACGTCATCCAGTCAGTGGTGAATGGCGCCGACGGCTGCATCTTCTGCTACGGACACGCAGACCTGGGTAACACACACACACACATGCTCACTCACTCACTCTCACACTGCGCTCTGACCATTCACACTGACTCCACCCTCCCAGGTAAGACCTACACCCTGATCGGTCGGCCGTGCTCCAGGCAGAGTCTGGGCGTGGCTCCTACCGCCATCACCTGGCTGTTCCAGGTGTTGTCTGAGCGGCAGAAGCTCGGCGCCCGTTTCTCTGTGCGTGTGTCGGCGGTGGAGATCTGTGGGCGCGAGGAGACGCTGAGTGACCTGCTGGTCCACCTCGCCCCGTCAAGTCGGGGGGGGCGCCAGGAGGCTCCGCCCCCCGCCGTGTCCCTGCAGGAGGACCCTGTCTGCGGAGCCCAGGTGAGCTGCTTGATGAGTCGACAGCTTGACGTTCTGCAGGCGGAATCAGAACATGATGTCTGGTTCTGTCTTGTCTCCATGGAAACTGACCTTTGTCACATGACCTTTTTGATGTCTCCGCCCATCAGCTGCTGCACCACACTGAGTTGGGCGCCGACAACGCTGAGCACGCCGCCTTCTTCCTAGACACTGCGCTGGCGGCACGGTGGGGAGGCCGCGCACCGCGGGACCCGGCGGTCCGCAGGAACTCGCACTTCCTGTTCACGCTGCACGTGGACCAGGAGCGTCTGGACAGGAAGTCGGCAGGTCAGAGCTCCTTCTCCACAGCTTGTGAGTGCCCGTAGGTCTTCGTCGTTTCCATGGTGACCTTAGCGCGTGTGTCCACCAGCCGCCGCACATAGTCGTCTCCACCTGCTCGACTTGGGAAGTTGTGAGACAGACGTCAGCGACGGGGGCGGAGCTCCATGTCTGACGCTGGCGGCGCTGGGGAACGTCATTCTTGCCCTGGCCAATGGGGCCAAACATGTCCCCTGCAGGTGGGAGGTCAAAGGCCACGGTCACACACACACACACACAACTACCTGAGGCTGACACACCATCACAGGCCTGAGCTACAAGTGGACGAGACCACTAGTCTACTGGGACACTAGAACATGAGAATCCTACAACACTAGAACAAACTAGTGTGAGTGTAACGAGGGTTCGTCTGTGCAGGAGCAGTAAACTGACGCTGCTGCTGCTCCAGTCGCTGGGGAACATCAACTGCTGCAGCACCATGATTGCTCACGTGTCCGACGCCGCGTTCATCTCTACGCACACGCTGAGGACGCTGCAGCTTGCCGCCCGTGTCCGCCGCATCAGCTCCAAGGTTCGTCTCCACGTTCAGTGACCAACCAGGAGCTCTGGGCCTCAAATGGCAGAACGGCACAGAACCTTCCTGTTCCACCTCCTGCTCCTGTGGGACGTATCGTCTGATGCAAGGGGTGGAGCTTGGTGCAGGTTTGACACCGTCTCATTGTCATTGCAGGAAGCATCCAGCTCGTCTGGGGGGGACAGTTCCTGTGAGGAGGCCCTGCCCCGCCACCGCCCACTTCACCTCCGCCCACTTCAACTCCGCCCCTTCCGTCCCCACGCAGGAGCTGTTAACGCCCCCCCGCTCCTCCCAACGGACCCCGAGCCATCGTCCAGTAGCGAACACTCCTGTGACACTGTGATCTACGTCGGCCCAGGGGCAGTGTCCGTCTCCGATCATGATTTGAGTGACAACGAGGGCCCCCCCTTCTTCATCCCCATCATCCCGTCTCTGACCAGGAAGCGGGCGAAGGATCGGCCACGGACCGATGGCGACCACTTCAGGTGCGACACGTTCGCTGAGCTGCAGCAGCGACTCGACGGCATTGACAAAGTGCCGCCTGTTGGGACGCACGCTCGGGTTAGTGAACCCACCGCAGCACAACCACTTGATCCAGGCCCCGCCCCCTCAGCCCCTGGCGCCGTGGACCTGGACACTCCACAGGTGGCGCCGCTGGGACGAGTGGGTGACTGTCTGAGGACGGTGAACATTCGTCGGCGGCCCGTGCAGCTGAACGGCGAAGATGAGCTGGTCCTGGCGGTCGTGGAGGAACTTCCAGTGCCAGACAACGGTCGCCCCGCCCACATCATCAACTCGACCAGTGAAGGATCGCTGCCGCCGCCCCCAACGCCACGCTCCGTCAGCATCATCAGCAGCATCGACGACCAGTTGGATGGCTGCATGTGTCCGTATGGCTCAGGAGGAGGCACCCGCTGCCATGACACACACACATCTGCTGCTGTCTGGTCATGTGACGTGGGCAAACTCACACCGCCGGAGAACGAGTCCACGCCGTGCTTGACCAAACCAACAAAATGGCATCCCGTTGTCACGTCAACCAAAGCCCCTCCCAGAGCCAGCATCCCCCATCACGACGCCCACCCTGGTCCCGCCTCACCTGCGCAGAGCCGCAGCCGACAGGAAGTGACATGTGACAACATCCTGCTGCTGTCAGAACGCAGAGACACAGTGACACCTGATGGTGGCGGCGAGACGTCCACAACTCTGGGCTCCACCCCTGTCAGCGCTGATTGGACGTTGTCTCCAGAGGGTGCTGTGGCGGCAGGAAGTGTCCGTCTTCCATGGAAGAAGTCCAGCGCCACTTTCAAGGTCGCCAGGACGATGTGTAGCCCAAAGAAACGAGCAGCGCTTTGCGGCGTGACGTCTCTGGAGCGACCCGCACCCAGAACCGGACCGACCCGGGAGAACCGCAGTGCCAGAGGGGGGGCAAAGGACACGTCAGTCAGGCTGCCGCTGAGAGTTGCCACGGCCACCGTCTCTGTGGTTCCAGTGATAGGCCGCAGCGCACTGGTGGCTGTGGGGTCAAAGGTCAGATCATCGGCTGCCAGCGGCTCCAGGAGTCTTAGCTCCTCCCACCAACCTTCTGATCATGCTGCCGGATGCCATGCGCATGTGCCGCGGTCGCCGGGCCAATCCCCAGGCCGGTCGCCGTCACACTCCAGAGCGAAGACGGGAAGAGGCACCAAGCAGAGCGTGAGGCGGATGGCGAGCGACCGAGCTAACGAGCTAGCTGCTTCCAGTGAGACGGCAACAGGAAGTGGATTTCAGATTCCATCACCATACAGCACGGTCACGGCGCCGCGCACGCCGCTGCTTCACAGCAGCGACAGCAGCAGCCTCCTGAGTGGCGAGCGGCCACCGGCTGCCGGTAGCAGTGGCTACGAGAGTCTGATCCGAGACAGCGAGACATCGTCAACGCACGAGTCCACGAGTGATGGTGACGTGTTCACAGACAGGAGCAGGACGTCCAGGAGGACAGGAAACGGTACGTCAGTCATATGACCTCTGACCTTCAGGTCGATGCCATGGTTCATCAACTTCACCTGACACTGATGACGCTGATTCATGACACACACACACACACACAGGAAGTCAGCGCAGTCAGACAGGAAGTGATGATGATGAACAGCCCCTCTGTAAACATTCTCTTCTAGGTTTCCTGCGCCGGCGTCTGATCCCGACTTCTTTGCCAGACACTTCCTGTCTGGGCAGCGACCTGAGTGAGCATTTCGAGATCAAAGTGTACGAGATTGACGACACACAGCGGGTGCGCAAGAGGACAGAGCTGATGACGGCTGAGGTAATGAATGCTCCATGCTAAAGCTAACTTCTGCTTTGTCTGATGGTGATGACATCATCACATAAAGGTGTATGGCATCGCCAGTGACATCACATGCCAGAGCAGGAAGTGACTTCTCTACTGAGCTCGTTTGTGCGGCAGCTGTGATTGGTCGGTGCTCATTGTGTGTGACACGTTTTCGTATTCCTCCGCAGACGTTCAACGATGTCCAGCAGGTGAGTTCTCTTCTTCTCTTCTTTCGTCTGGCAGGGAAAAATAAGGATTCTCTCCAGACACATGAGCGACGTCTGTCGCCGTGGGTCACCATGAACACCGCGTGGGCGGAGCCAGCGATAGCTCAAAGCTAAATGTTTGAATTAAAAGACGAGTCTGTTCGTCCGTGGTTTGAAGGATCCGCTCAGTCATGTGACACCAGCCTGCTCAGCATGTTTTTATTGTAGCTGATCATATCTGATCTCCGTTGATCCCAGCTGATTCCAATCGATCCCACCTGATCCTGATGTCCGTCCTCAGGGTCTCCTGTACTTCAACACGCGGCTGCGGCTGCTGGAGCGCCGGCAGCAGCGGATCAAAGAGCTGCGGCTCAAACATGAGCGACTGCGGTTGGAGCTGGACGACGCCAAGACGCGACTGATGCTGGACGCTGACCGGTGGAACGGCAAGTGTGAGTCCACGACGTCTCCTGGTAACGGCGTCCTCCTCGTGTCGCTTTCACTCGTCCACCAGACCCGTGTGTGTGTGTGTGTGACGACTGTGAACTCTTTGTCCTGACAATGTCACAGACAGCGACTGCTTCACTTCCTGTCCATTTTAGTCAAGTCAAGTTGGTGACCCCAACGTTGGTGACCCCCCAAGTAGGTGGTGTCTCTTCCTGTCCCTTTGTTTCTCTAACGTGTCCCTTTGTGTCAATTCATGTCTCTGACGTGTTTCTTTGTTTACCTTTGTGTCCCATTGCTCGTTGTGTCTTTTTGTGTCTCTGAAGTGTCTCCCCGTGGCTCTTTGTGTCTTCATGTAGTTGACGTGGACATGGACATGGACCAGGAGTCCCAGGAGCAGCTGGAGGTTCTGGCTCAGGCCACAGCGGACCTGGAGGACTGCGTCAACCTCTGCAAGTCCCGCATCATGATGGAGACCTGCTTTGATGTTGCCATGAGGACGGTTGAGCAGGCTTGAGGTTGATCGGTGAATAAATCGCAAGTCGAGTCCTCGAGTCATTGAATCGAGTCAGAGAAGAGACTCATGTTTTTCATCCAAACGACAAACGTTCATAACCTGAAGCTCTTCGACAGTTATCCATTGATTGACTGACTGATGGTCTCCATGAAAACACTAAGGTTGCTTGCTGGCAAAGAAGAGCAGCTGTTTGACGAGTTTGCAAGGAAATGCGATGAAATGTGCTGCGTCACGTATTAACATGTTAGCGTCACTTGATACGACCAACTGTTCACCAACTGCCACCTTCAGCTCTTTTATCAATGATCAATAAACTAAAAGTCAAATAAATCAGGCTGGGTACATTTTGTGATTAACCACACCTGGTCACTGTAAAGATGTTAGCATCACTGACACCTAGCCAACGTAGAGGCATGAACACCACCCACACCTTGATAAAATACGACATTAAGACATTCACATAAGACATTCACCCACATCTTGATAAATAGAGACACCTAGCTAACACAGAGACGTTAGCGTCACGCATGGCACGCTAACAGAAATATTAGCATAAAAAACACAGCTAGCAGTTAACAGAAATTGTAGCATCAACAGCACTAAGCTAACCAGTGTTAACAGATGAATGAAAAGTCAGCACAAAGAAGTAAGATTAAACAAAAATCTACGACTAGTACCATGAAGTACTATCAGTATGCTGTAGTATTATCAGTATCATCCACTACAGTAGTTCAGCAGCAGACGGAACACGGGTTGAAGCTCTTGTTGCAGACAAACAACAAGTCGCTGGAAGAGGAAGACTTTGAGGTTTCAGAAACACGTTTCCCTTTTTCAGCAGAGCTTCAGTGTTTGAACATCACCTCAGTGATCACCATCAGTACCTGAAATACCTGGTCATCGTGCAGCTGCTTCACCTGAACTGTTCATCTGTCAAATTGTGAGTTCTGACTTTCTTCACCGTGTTCTGATGAAACGTGATGATGTTCAACTGCCGTTCTATTCGATTTGATTCTGATTAGTACTAATGTCATATCTGATGCTTATATAGAATTCCGTTTCATTTAAAATTCATTTTTTTAAATTACTGAATTCGTAAATGAATACAAGAACATTACTAACTGTAGTTATGATGTTTCATGTCAAATGTCAGATCATTGTGGAACACGTTTGGTCTCAGTTGTCTCCATTTTTCTTCTGCAGTTTTTGTTTTAGTCTTCACTGGAAATAGTCTCTGATTGTTTTCGTTGATGTGTGGCTGAGAACCTCTACTGAGGATCATCTCCACCTGGGTCCACTGAGTCTGTCTCAGTCACCCTGTCTGGTCTGGTCCTGATCTGATGTCTGGTCCTGGTGTGATCCTGGTCTGAGGTCTGGTCCTGGTCTTGATCTGATGTCTGGTTCTGGTGTGATCCTGGTCTGAGGTCTGGTCCTGGTCTGGTTCTAGTCTGGTCCTGGTCTGGTCCTGGTCTGATTCTGGTCTGATCCTTGTCTGAGCCTGGTCTGATCCTGGACAGCAGTAACGTAGCTGCAGACCATTGCTCCGTTTTTCAGGCTGAATCTCGTCCATCAGGAAGCTCCGCCAAGCAGAAGTCGGAGCAGGAACACAAAGTGTTTGAGGAAGTTCAGGTTCGAAAAAAAACATGTTGGTTTGTCCATTACAACGCTGCAAGTCGCTGCAGAGGGAACAGAGGGAACCTGAAGGAGCAGTAGCAGAGGGAATGGAGGGAGGGAACAGAAGGAACAGAGGGAGGGAACATAGGGAACCTGAGGCAAGGAAGGGAACGCAGGGAGGAAACGTAGGGAGGGAACATAGGGAGGGAACATTCCCTCATTCATAGCTGAAGAGGGACAGAAGCATGGAGTTCTGTGATCTGTCATTGATCCATATTCATCAGTGTTGATCTGTCGTGATCAGAGCTGAGGACATGTCTTCACAGATGCTAAACCCGTGAAGTAAAACTACTTGTCGTGACTCAGTGAAGCAGTTTTCGTTCCTTTCGCTGATCTCGATCTACAATCTACAAGGATCCATGATCGGCATCTGATCAGAGCAACGCCTCCTTCCTGCGAACTGGGTCACTGACCTGATTCTCTGCAGACTTCCTGTCAGAGTTCAAACACCTGAGAATGAAAATCAACCTCAACGAGAACACTGGAACAGCTCCGAGAACATCTGTGACCTTGTTCCTCTCATTTGCAAACAGAACGTCGCGAAGCGAAACATCGTCTGTCGTTGGCGTCTGCTGCTCGTTTCCTGTTCTGACTGAGAGCCAGTCACCAGCAGGGGCGGGGCTTATCTGGACCTACAAGCCACGCCCTGTAACACAATGCTGCTAAGCTGAAGGAACGTGGTTTGAAGCTCCGCTCCACAGTCCCCCCCAGAGTCAGTGAAGACTCCTCCCCGTGCCAGTCTGTGAATAAAGACTCCTCTCAATCATTTCTGTTGTGTGTGGTTGCAGCTGGAACGTGAACATGATGCTCAACCTGTCAGACGACAACGTGAACGACACAGACTATGACCTGGATGGCCCGTGTCCTCAGCAGAGTGTGGACCTGGTCCTCGGCCCATACGTCCATTCCATCATCTGCCTCCTGGGCCTGGTGGGGAACAGCCTGGTGATCGCCACCTACGCCTGCTACAAGAGGACCAAGTCCATGACGGACGTGTACCTGCTGAATGTGGCCGTCGCCGACCTGCTGTTTGTGGCGGCGCTGCCGCTGATAGTCTACAACGAGCTGTCGTCCTGGTCCATGGGCTCGGTGGCCTGTAAGCTGCTGCGTGGCAGCTACAGCGTCAACCTGTACAGCGGCATGATGCTGCTGGCCTGCATCAGCACCGACCGCTACGTGGCCATTGTCCAGGCGCGCCGCAGCTTCCGGCTGCGCTCGCTGCCGCACAGTCGACTCATCTGCGCCGGCGTCTGGGCCTTCGCCTTGCTCGTTTCCGTCCCCACCTTTCACTTCTACCACAGGTACGAGCCGTCCCACAGCAGGGACGCCTTGATGGATGAGTACGTGAACCACACCGGTCCTCAGTACGTCTGTGAGTTCAAGTTCACCGACCAGGCGGTGGCATGGAGGACGAAGGTGGCGGTCCCCAGCACGCAGCTCGCCGTGGGCTTCTTCCTGCCGCTGCTCGTCATGGTCTTCTGCTACAGCAGCGTCGTGGTCACACTGCTCAAGGCCAAGAACTTCCAGAGACACAAGGCGGTGCGGGTGGTTCTGGCTGTGGTGGCGGTATTTGTCCTCTGCCACGCCCCCTACAACGCCATTCTGTTCTACGAGACAGTCCACATGTTCAGCCTGCAGTCATGTGACGCCGTGGTCGCCCTGGAGACCAGCAAGATGCTGACGCAGACCATCGCCTACCTGCACTGCTGCCTGAACCCCGTGCTGTACGCCTTTGTGGGGGTGAAGTTCAGGAACCACTTCAGGAGGATCGTCCACGACCTCTGGTGTCTGGGGAAGACGCACCTGACGCCGCGCCGCTTCTCCAGGGTGACGTCTGACGTGTACCTGTCCACACGCCGCTCACTGGATGGGTCCGGACCCCAAGAATCCTCCTTCACCATGTGACCAGCAGCACCAGATGTGTGTGTGTGTGTGTGTGTGTGTGTTCCTTGTGATAATGACATGAATGTTCTTCTCTTCCTTTTAAAAACAAATAAATCAGAGTTTTAAATGTACTTGTCTGAACTTTATTAACACAACATCCATGTGTTCTCCATCTTGCATCTCCCTCCCTCTCTCCCCCTCTCTCTCCCTCCCTCTCTCTCTCTTCCTCTCCCTCCCTCCCCCTCTCTCTCTTCCTCTCCCTCTCTCTCTCTTCCTCTCCCTCCCTCCCTCTCTCTTCCTCTCCCTCCCTCCCCCCCTCTCTCTCCCTCTCCCTCTCTCCCTCCCTCTCTCTTCCTCTCCCTCCCTCCCTCCCTCCCTCTCTCCCTCCCTCCAGCCAGTGGTGGGAATGAGTGTGTGGTCTCGTTGGTCTACAAATAAAACTCCGTAGAAGAAGACACTTCCGCAAACTTTCTTTGGTTGTCTTGGCAGCAGTAGTTAGCAGTTAGCATTAGCTTCGGCCGAACATGTCAGCCACAGAGGACGACACCGAGCTGAGGGACCTTCTCATCCAGAACCTGGAGAGCAGCGGCGTCCTCAACAGGCTCAAGGTACGAAAGCTCCTCGTTCCTGTTCCGGCCCGACACCGGCCGAACGGCGAGCCGAGCTAAGCTCCCGTTAGCCCAGGAGCTAAGTTCTAGTTAGCCCAGGAGCTAGCCAAACACTGAACATCCAGAAAGAACAGAAAGTCAGTGATGGTTCGTCTTTTATCACTGTTAATGTAAATACACCGATGGTTGGTGCCGTGTTCCGCTGATTAGCTTAGCAGACGTGACGTGACGTGACGTCTGGCTGAAGTTTGGCTGGAGTTTTATCTGATTCAAAAGTCCAATCGGTGTTCTTGATGATCATCAGAAAATAAAACGGGTCAATCGTCAGCTGTCGATGACACACACACACACACACACACACCCTGCTTTCCATTTAAGTGAAAAGTGACTGTGCCTGCAGGCAGAGATGAGGGCAGCAGTGTTCCTGGCCCTGGAGGAGCAGGACAAACTGGAGGTGAAGACCCCCACCCTGTTGACATTGTCTTATCTGGCTGCTCTCTGTTGACACTCCTCTGCTTCGTCCTCAGAACAAAAGTCCTTTGGTCAACGAGAGTCTGAAGAAATGTCTCAACACCGAAGACGGTTAGTTTTCACCCAGTGCTGCTCCTGAGCTGAGCTGCTCTGGAGCCGAGCTGCTCAGCAAACGCAGCCGCGGTGGTGACGCTGAGCTGTGTGTTTATATGTTCAGTCAGAACCAATCCGTATTTGTCACCACAGGGGGGGTGCCGTGTCGTCCGTCCTCTGACCCACGTGTGTGTCTGCAGGTCGACTGGTCGCCGGGCTGATCGTGGACTTCCTGCAGGTGTTTCACCTGGACTTCAGCCTGGCCGTGTTCCAGCCGGAGACCAACTCGGTGAGACGGGACGACACATGACCCGTTCTTGTACTCGTACTCGACTCGAACCCCAGTGACAACTGTGTGTGTGTGTGTGTGTGTGTGTGTGTGTGTGTGTGTGTGTGTGTGTGTGTGTGCGCGTAGATGAACAATGTGGACCGACAGCTGGTCTGCAGCAAACTGGGTCTGTGTGAGTCCGACCCGAACAGAACGTCTCCTCTGCTGCTGGAGCTCGTCAGGAGACAACGACACACACACACATCCACTGAGGTATGTGTGCCTGCCTGCCTGCGTGCGTGCGTGTGCACGTACAGGAAAGGTCTCCAATTCCTCAGTCAATGAAACATGGCGTCTCTGTCCAGGTCGTCCAGGAGGACGCACACACACAGGGTCCATGTGAGGATGGACGCAGCTCTCAGGCTGATTGGAAGGTACGCAACCCGCTGCTAGAAGCCGCTGTAGTATGAGGTGTGTAAAGTAATACCTGTTTGTGTGTGTGTGACACCAGGACGCGGCGGCTGCACGTGGCTCTGACAAGCAGCAGCAGGCGTTGGACAGTCGAAGCTGCGGTGGGCTGGACGATCCAGATGAAGGAGAAGATTCGTTCTTTGACGACCCGCTGCCCAAACCAGATAGAACCTACGGCTGGTGAGAACTGAACTTTGACCTTTGGTTGGACCGATCAGTCCCTTGTTTGACCTCCAGAGCCATCGTTTGGATGAAACCCGACCACTGGCGGGTGCAGTAAAGGTCAGAGGTCACAAGGGCATGTGATGATGATACTGGAATCCACCCATCCGTCAAACACCCTGTTTATGTCTGCTGCCATGACGACTTCCTGTCCTGTTTCCATCTCTGTCCTTCCTAGGAAGGACGACGGTCGGACCAGAGACCAGGAGTCGGACCGGAGACCAGCAGGAAGTCCAGAAGGGAACCGGAGTGGTGAGTGTGAGTGTGTGTGTGTGTGTGTGTGTGTGTGTGTGTGTGTGTGAGAGTAAGTATAAGCATGTGTGTGTCTAACGTCAGTGTCATTCCTCAGCCTTGACCTCCAGAGACAAACGACCCCTCAGGAACGTCGACGACAGGACAGGATCTCTACACCTGGGTAACGTCTCTGCTGCCACGGCAACGCCATTCAAACCCGCCAGCAGTTTGACCTCTGATCCCGGCCCCTCACCGTGTGTGTGTGTGTGTGGTTGTTGGCGGGTTTGAACTAGGCGTCGGCCTCAAACATGGCGTCCTTGTGTCTGACGTTTTCTCAATCAAACAAACGTTTGATTCCAGATGACGACGTGGAATATGACGACGACTTCAACAGGTGAGACTGCTGCTGCCGTAGCTTCAGCTCACCAACGTGTCAGATCCTTGAATGTCACCTTACTGTCGTCGGTTTCAGTCATCGCTCGGATTTTTCAAAGAGCGAACTGAGCATCGGAGAGGAGATTGAGGAGGTTTCCATCGAGGGACCAGAGAACAGCGACAAGGTGACCATCAGCGCCCCCACCTGGTGAGGGCAGCTGCTTGTTAGTGCCCCCATCTGCTCACCCCCCTCCTCTTTCCACAGTGTGATGACACCCAGGACCTGAGTGTCTCCCAGCTCAGCCAATCACACGCAGACTACATGGAGGACGTGTCCTGACCCTAGGTGACCTCACCTGACCCCTATTTAGATCATGAATAAAGAATATTCTGGAATGAACCTGTGTGTGTGAGACTTGAACACATGGTTAGAATTTGTCATTGATGTCATCATTGTTATCTCTCACACACACACACACACACACACACACACAAACACAGTTCTCTGTTCCGTGGATCAGCCGATGAGGGAGTGTGGGTGGTGTCACCGTAGATCGACTGATGATTGGTTCAGGTCACTGGCACGTGACACAAACACGTTGGAAGAGAAAAACAAAAGCTCTTGACACCTGTGTGACGTCGGTAGGGGCGGGGTGAACACACCTGTGTGACGTCAGCAGGGGGCGGGGTGAATGCTTCTCTTCCGGTCTGTAGCAGACACACCTGAACTCCAGAACCTGAGGCACGTTCGACTGGCCGGAAGCTTCAGACTGAGCGCGAGGCGGGAGATGGCTGCTCCTTCACCTCCACCTTCCTCCACCCGCCCCCTCCCCCTCCTCATCCTCCTTCTCCTCGCGGGCGGAGCGGCGGAGGACGCTCGGTGCGGGTTCCGGTCCGGACCGGAGGACTTCGTGCTGGACGCGGCGGACGCGGTGGAGGGGGGGGCGGGGCTTCTGGCCACTGCGCGCGTGCACTCGGTGGACGCGTGCCAGCGCGCGTGCTGCTCGCACGCACATTGTAACCTCGTACTGCTGGAGCCGCGCGTGTCCGCGGACCAGAACCGCTCGTGCGTCCTATTCAACTGCGTTCACAGGAACCGGTTCGTGTGCCGGTTCGTCAACCAGCCCGGGTACCAGACCCACGTGACAGAGGACGTGTACCTGAGTTTCCTGCAGGGGCCGCCAGGGCCAGGTGAGACTCTCTCCCATGCGCACACACATCATGGATCAATCAATGATTGGTGATCACGTGTAGCATGTCCATGTGGGGTTTGGGTCAGGGGTCACGAGTAGCCACACCTCTCACCCCTCATCACTGTGTTCCCAGGGGAGCAGGCTCCGCCCATCGCCATCGCGGGCCGTGACGTGGTCGTTCAGCCCGGAGCGACCGTGACCCTCAACGGCATCGAGAGTCTGTCGCTTGGCGACGCCCACATCACCGACTACACCTGGCGTGTGACGGACGGAGGCGCCGGCATCAACATGGAGGTGAGTGGCTGTGGGCCAGTGGGCGGAGCCAAACGCAGTGATGTCATCTGTGCTTGGACGACAGCTGTCGATAAAATTTGACTGACACCTCTGCCGAGCAGAAGACGGACCTACCTGACCAGGTGCGTCTGACCGACCTGCAGCCCGGCTCCTACCGGTTCCAGCTGACCGTCACCGACTCCAACCGCCGATCACACGCTGCCGGTGTCACCGTGCTGGTTCTTGACCCGCAGCTGACCGCCTGTGAGTGCATCGACATCATCAGTGACGTTATTGATCGGCTGTGTTGAGTCGTGTGGGTGTTCACACTGTCAGTCGGACTGGTCGGACAGGACGGTGTGACTCACAGAGCTCCGCCCATGTAGCCCCGCCCACTCTCTGACACCACGTTGACCTTTGTGCGGACTGATTTCAGGTCAATGATTGATTGTCGATTGATCGTAAGCTTCAGTCGATGTGTGTGTCGACACCTTCAGTCAGACTTGTCGGACAGGACGGTGTGACTCACTGAGCTCCGCCCACCTAGCTCCGCCCACTGAGTGCCGCCCACAGCTCTGACATGTTCAGGTCAATGATTGATAGTTCTGTGATCGAGGGGCAATCAGCTCTTCTGAACCAACGAATTAGATGGGGGAAAACACGTTACCATGGTCACCAGTGTTGACATACACAACAGCCACGCCCTTTTTTCACACGCATACATGCACAAGCACACTAACATGTTGTAAGAACACCAAACAGGAGGTGATGTCACGTCTGGATGTGAGTCTCGGGTGAAGAACTGCTGACTCGTGTGTTTCAGTGTTCTGTCTGGCGCCGGAGAAGGCCGGTCCGTGTCGCGCCGCCTTCCAGCGCTGGCGCTACGATGCAGCAGCGGGCGACTGTCAGCCGTTTGTGTTCGGAGGCTGCAAACCAAACCACAACAACTACTTGTCCAAGAACGAGTGTGTGTCTGCCTGCAGTGGAGTCACAGGTAACACACACACACACACACACAAACACAGACACACACCTAATGAGTGTGTGTGTTCATTGCTTGCAGTGACATCAGAGCGAAGCGCTGCGCTGCCGGCTGGTGGTACGTCCCACAATGCACCACTTCATGTTCTGCATGTTGTTCTGAAGACTAAGTGTGTGTGTGTGTGTGTGTGTCTGTCTGTCTGTCTGTCCTCAGAGGTGTGTGGGTCTGAATGTGGTGTCGGTCAGCTGACCTGCAGCAGCGGCTGCTGTCTGCACAGAAGTCTGGAGTGTGACGGCGTGAATCACTGCAGCGACGCCTCAGACGAGCGACATTGCGATAAATGTAACACACACACACAAACACACGCAGCTCAGGTGACCCTCAGTGACCTTTGACCTGGTGTTCCTCAGTGAATGAGACGTTCTCGCGGCTGCTGGACGTCGACGTGAACCAGAGAACAGGTTGGTCTGAGCTCCACCTGTGAGCACTGCAGCTAATGAGCTAATGCTAACAATGCTACCCACCCCCGACCCCCAGCTCGGTGCATCGAGCCCCCCCACACAGGTCCGTGTCGGGCCGCTCACGCCCGCTGGTACTACGACCCACTGAACACCCGGTGCCACCGCTTCACCTATGGAGGTTGTCATGGCAACCAGAACAACTTTGATGATGAGGACAAGTGCAGCAAAACCTGTGCCGGAGTCAATGGTACCTGAAGTACTCACAGTACACACAATACACACAGTAGACAGCACAGGGAACCAGTAGGAGCAGTGTGTGAAGCATCCTGGTGTTGTAGATGAGGATGATGTCACTTCATGTTGCAGAGAGTCACGTGTTCGCCAGAGGAATGTTTGAGCGCTTCGAGGACGAAGAAAGTGACTCAGGTGAGAAAATCTGACGCCACTCTGAGCACACGCTTCCACACAGTACTCGTAGTAGTTGTACTCGTAGTACTGCGATTGGCAGTCGCGGTACGAAGTGACGTCACTGTGTCTTCAGGCTCTGTCGCGCTGGCGGTGGTTCTCTCGGTCGCCATCTTGGCTCTGCTAGCGGTTCTCTCCTACTGCTTCGTGAAGTCCAGGAGGGAACGCCGCCATCAGCCTGCCGCCACTGGCCCCGCCCACATGGCGCCATCCGAGCAGGATACGTTGGTTTACAGCAGCACCACCAAACCCATGTGACATTGGCACCGTGTGACATCAGCGTGCACATTTTGCTGTTTATATTATTTTCCTGCCGTCATGTGATTCCTGTGAGTGCGTTTGGGGGTATTTGGTGTGTGTGTGTGTGTCGGGTCTTATAAATAGTTCATTGTACACTTTTTGTATTTCATTTATCAATAAATGTGCCAAAAGTCAGACGGACAATGTTCATAGTGTGAAAACAACAATTATCAGTGTCAAGAACAAATCAGTGACTCAAATCAGTCAGAGGACAGACTGAAATACATTTAGTCTAACAATAGATTATATGTTACATGAATGTGGAGTTTTAATAGTTTGTACAGTGTAATTGATAGATGAGGTATTTAATTTTGATTAATTTGATCATGTCAAGGGTTTGTCGTTTGAACATTTTCACTTATGGTTTCGGGACTTTGCAAGTAATAGAATGAAACTGATATCTCTTGGTTTATTTTGGTGGGGTGACAGACGATTTAATGTGCTGAGGTGGTGGTGAATCCCTCTTTCACTCTTTCTTCACTCGTTGTGAAATGGGGATTTAAAACAGATGATCTGATTATGTTGGATTTTATTCACCAACAATAAAGACACCACCCCTCCCAACATGCTGCATTTATCAATGAAAAGAAAATACAGTGTTAGACAAGAAGTGACATGGAAAGATGATTTAAACCTTCGACTAATTAGTCTAATTACTCTCTTTGTTGAAACTATGTTGTGGTTCTGTTCGGCGCATGCGCGCTACGATCAAATACCGATCAGGTTTCAGGAAACACGTTGGACTCTGACAGCCTACGACAGAGACATGAATCCTATAGACTGACATGTATGCTCATATACAATAGGTCTATGGGTTCCGACAGACAGTTCTGTCACTTTTAGTTAGTTAGAGGACCGTTTGAATGCTGCGCATGCGCAGACGGTCCGACGGTGGAGGGGGTGTGACCGGTGTCAGGAAGAGCCGGAGGAGTTCGACAGGAGTTGGACTGAAGCTGAGGAGTCGGAAACAGGTGAGTTGGAAACATCGAACACTTCAGAGCGGATTTTGTTTTCAGCGGAAACTCCTGAAGAACTCTGTTTGTGACTGTTTGTGACTGTGACTGTTTGACCGGAAATAACGCGGTCGTGCGAGAAGAATCTTTTTTGTCGTCTTGAACATTTCCGGTCTCGGAGTCTCGTCCCGGAAACACGGACTCAATTTCAGCTCAGAGGAACTTAGTAGAACTCACTAGGACTCAGTAGAACCCAGGAGAATTCAGAACTCAGTAGATCTCAGTCAGAACTCAGTAGACCCATTGTAGCTCTGGGGGTTCCTGCTCCAACATAGACAGACACTTTATTAATCTCCAAGAAAAATCCACACATGTTCTTTCTGACAAACTGGACGTGTTTGTTCCTCCTGAGCAGTGTGTGTGTGTGTGTGTGTGTGTGTGTGTTGCAACTCCACATGAGTGAAGGTCAGAAACTGATGCTGACTGTCTGTGGAGGTTCTGCAACAAAATGTGATGTGTGAACACTGTTATGTCATCATGTGGTGTCATGTGATGCTCAGACAGATGTTTGAAACGTCTGTTGGTGTTTGTGTGTGTGTGTGTGTGTGTGTGTGTGTGTGTGTGTGTGTGTGTGTGAGAGAGAGAGAGAGAGAGAGAGAGAGAGAGAGAGTGTGGGGGGGGGGGG